>JAVLVB010000002.1:12295332-12323341 GCA_032876305.1 Orestias chungarensis
TTGATTTCTCTTGACACCACAATGGGGCTGATGTTATCCTGTTGTCCCTCATTCTTAAGTCTTAATATTATTTTAAATTCCTCCCTCACAACTTTCCTCCGAACTATCCTTTCTTCTTCTGAGCTACTTCCTTCCAGTTCTCGTTTATTTCCTTGATTATCACCAATTCCCCTTCCTTTATCGATTTGATTTCTTTCACGTCCTCTCCCTCTTCCTCTCCCCACTGGCGTCCACCCTCCAAAATCCAAGTCTTCCTCATTTCCTACCTCCATTTCCATCCGAACCATTCACATACCAGTTTATGCTCAATCCGCCTTTTCCGACTCCGATATATTTTGTGTTTTGTTTTTGACGCCAAACTGTCTGCTTCCGCCCTCAATTCTTCTTCTTCTTCCCATGTTGCTGACTGTCACAGGAAGCGCTCTTTATCGCTCTTCTCTCTCCAGTCTCTGCACAGTGGGGCAATACCGCCGCCTAGTGTGCAGGATTAAAATTGCTATTACTTCAAAAGAATAGAATAGAATAGAATAGAATAGAATAGAAGGAAAAGTAAATGATAGGATGGAATAAAAAAAAGAAAAGAATAGAATAGAATAGAGTACAATCAAACAAAAATTTATCATATAGAATATAGTAGAGTAGATTAACAAAGGAATAGAATCGAATAAAATATAATGGAATGGAACCAAAAATAATAGAATTGAATAAAATTGATTAGTGTAGAATAGAACGAAATACAATCAAATAGAATGCAATAGAATATCAACGGGTAGAATATAATGTATTATAATTGAAACGAATACAATAGAATGGAATAGAATAGATTGGAAAAGTATTTATTCCTTAATGGGAGTTTCAGTGTATTATCAACAAGCTGACGGGTAATAGAAGCACAATAATACCCAATAAATAAAAAATGATAAATAAAATAAATGCATTTGAATGACAACAGAGAAACACTACATGTAAATGTACGTGTAAAAAGTAAACAATCCGTTGGCAATCGCTTGCAAAGCCCAGGTACAATTATCATATTTAAGTGCAATTTCTAATTCAATTTTTACAGTTATTGTAACTTTATGGTATTCCTTATCTTTTACTTGTAGTTGTATTTTTTTAATATTTTTATTGTAAACATTAATACATTTTTTTGTCTACTGATTTAACCATCTGAATATCTCTTTTGTTTATTCCTAAGATACATTAGAATAGCATAATAAAATACAGTCACTAATCTAATGCATATTAAAATTAGCCATTTGTTCAAAGTTAGTTAGTTGTACAACTTACAAACTTTCTCTTTGAAAACATAATGTAACAAATAAACTGCTCCCATGTCTGTAGACATTTCTAAGTTACCTGCTTGATCCAGTCAAACTGCAAAAAGTTTTATAGCCATGTTTTGCACACCTGTAACTAAAAGTAACTGGTGCCTTCTTTTCACTAGCATAGCAGTTTAAGATTTGAAAATGTCCTCTGTTTATACCCATTCAAAACAACCCATTGGAACCAATAAAAATAATTCCTACTGTAAGTGTATGTGTTTTTTATTGGACTTTTGCTTTTTTTGGGTCTCCAGCATGATAAACAAGGGGAATTATTTCCTTTAGTCCATCTCTCTATCAAAATCGTCCTTTAAATGCAAACTGTGAAACTTTAATTTATAAATAGAGACACAAACAGTGAGTGATGCAAAGTTGGGAGACTCATCTACTTAAACTATTCTTTATTGATGTGAACACGGTAAAAACATTACTAACAGTCAACATTTCAATAGCAGATCAGAGTAATATATATATATATATATATATATATAATTGTAGTAGTAACAATGATTTCACAGGAAAGTGTGATTAAAATTTGGTACAGAATTTCCCCGTGAACATCTACAAAGTTTTGGTTTTGTAAGTGTTACAAAAATAATTTATCCCCTTTCAGACTTCTCGCAGGTTTTTATTGTATAAAAATGTTTATTTTCTGTAAGATTTCAACTACATCTCTATATAGACATATATTGCTCTTGTTAGACACTGCAACAGCGAAGACGCTCCATTTAGCTTTTTTATTATGCATAACTGGATTTATCTACGCCTTAAAAAAACAAGAATAAAGTCCAATGAAGAAGGCATAATCTGTCCACCGTTGTATTTTATGTACATTAAGAAACTCCAGGTGGGATTCTTCCTGACAGGCTGTAGTATTGGATGTCACAGCTGGGCCTCATCACAGTTTCACTTGAATCATTCCACAGCATTTTCAAGACGGCATCAAAACTCACATAAAATTATAACAATCTTGTGTTTCTGATTGCAATACAAAATAAAATTCAACTTTTATAAGTCTGTTTTGTTTTTGTTTGGTAACAGGAAGTAGATGTTAAATTCATATGACATAACTCTCCATATCTAAAGAACATATACAATAGACACACAATAATCCCAATCTATTAAAAAGGCACAGCTACAGCAGTTAAAAGCATTTTATCAATTATATATTGATTACTGAAAGCAGTTTAAGGTATCCTTTTTGATTAAAGGAATAGTTAAGGATGTCTGCAGAAAGGTTTCTCTTCTGCAGTAGAAAACTGTGATGAAATGTCCACTCAGAACAAGTCTTGTTTAATACTGGAGGGAGAATCCAAAAGGTAGTTCAAAAACTGCAAAAACTGAAATGATGGTATCAAAAAAATATATGTTTTCTTTGTTGACACACTGGTAATAGCTGGGATAAAGAGAAACTTATGGAAATTTTCTTTGAGCAGAAAGTGGAGGTAGGGGGCAATTTGGCAAAGATGTTTTTTCACAAAGCATGTATATTCTTTTATTTCATAGGGACATATATATAACAACATAATTAATTTTAGCAGGCCCAACTCTGTATCATAGTGGTTACAGCATATGCTAAATTCATTGACCAGAAAAGCTTCACATGTTCTGTTGTTGAAGACAGAAATATCATTGACCCTAAGAGGAATATTGACTTCCAATTCCAGCTATAAGATTGCCATAAAACTTCTCAAAGTAATGCTCGCATATCCTGGTAGATAGGTATTTGTTGGACTAGCATTTACTGTCCACATCCGGCATTAAATATTCTTGATATATTCTAAATGAAAAAATTAGGACAGTTTATCTACTGAAGATTAGATATATTTTGTGACCTTTAATAAAAAAATGCAAAAAAAAAACTACAACCCTGACTTCTCAATTTAAGGGCTTGAGATATTCTACATTCAAATCTTTCTACATTTACATTAACAGTAAAAACTGTAGCAAAACGCCTTACCATGAAAATAGTACTATCTAAATACAATGTTCTGTTTGAGCTTTAAAAAGTTGTTTAGCTCTCACATTCTATACACAAAGATTTCACATCATGATCCTTTCAGCTTTAAATTGACTGAATGTACACAAGGTAATTAATAGCTGCTTTGCAACACTGAGTTAGCAATAAAAGTCCGATTAGACAATGTAATACTGAACGGATGGAAATTGTTTAAAAATAGATTATTTGTAGTTTTGTGACTTTCGTCCATCACTAATGTTTGACAGCCCCTGAGAATGATTATTCTGGCATACCAATACTACATTTATAGATGCAGATGAAATTTTTCCCTAAATAAAACTTGGTGCTCAGGTTAAAAGTACTTTACAATCTGACAGCACTGAGCTCAGACCAAGACAAGAATCCACCCAGATAAGAACACATTGGTGGCACATAAGGGGTCTGACGACCGTTACTAGACCGTAGGTGGCAGGGTGTAACCAAGAATTTGTAATAAGTTGTGCTTGAAATGAAAAAGGATGCCACACCACCCTTTCCTACTAAGTCCAAACCCATCCTTCCTTCTACAGCTTACTGCTCCATCTTAGTCGTCATGCCAATTAAGTTTCCATTTTGGCTGTCGTCTTTTTCCTTGCTGTTGACTGGTGAATAACAGGTGTCTTCTTGGGTTGAATTCTGCATTAAGGATAAAAAAAATAATTACATTTTTAGGTTTTGTGATTGTGACAAAAAAGGTTGAAGTCATTGTTTGCATTACCACCGATTGGCATTTGATAGTTCGTGTGAAGCTCCAGCAAAATCAAGCTTTTTTAATTAAAGCATTAAACTAGTAGTAAGCGTTTACATTACTGTGTACTTTAAAAAAAATGACAGTTTCAATTAGAGGTTTTAAATCACCCAACATGGACACAAATGTAATTATTACTCCCAGATATCAGTTTGAAAAATTTATTTAACACTAAGTTGCTTTACCGAGTAAATGTAAGCATGATTGTATGTCCTGTGAGTCTGTGTAAGCGTGTAAAGACAATGTATGTGGATTTTTTCTTATGCAATATCATGTAAAATTCTCTATAAGCGATAATTTTAATTAGCTTTCACTCACAGCTAACATTTCTGCAAACGGGCTTGTAGATCTGTTAATTTTAATCCTTATACTTTTGTCTTAACTCTAGGTTATCTGGGTGGTTGTTTGTCCTGTCTGTATCTGTGTTGCCCTGCGATGGGCTGGTGACCTGCCCAGGGTACACCCCAGCCTTTCGCCCATTGTGATCTGGAGATGGGCACGAGCAGACACTCACCAACCAACAAGGATAAGCAGGTTGGATAAGGGATAGATGTTATGTATTTACTTAAGTCTGTATTTATAAAAAAAATCAAACTTTTGCAGCCAATTCCTGTTTCAGAAACATGCGGATGTTACATGTTTTATTATTAATCCAGCATTAGAAAAGTGAATGTTTCAGTTATTAATGTGAAGCAAAAAAGTTATAGGAGATTCCTCCCCACAGTTAACCTCTCGCTGCAACTGTAAGTCATGCATTCAGGCAATAAGACAGACAAACAAATTACTTGGAACAAAGCAGCAAGACTTACAGCAAAGGCAGCCTTGGTAAACACAATGCGCTTAACTTCCTTCTGCACAGAGACACATGGTGTTGAGAACATGCATAGTGACATTGGCGAGGGGTTAAAAACTTTGAACACAAATTACTTTTTAGGATCAAGCAAATTGTAAGATGTTAGAATGAAGCTTGTTAAAGAAGGGGCTGTTTTACCTTTTGTTGATGGGCTCTGAACAGAAGGATGATGAAGACAAGAAGCATGATCCCACCAAGCGCCACGATAATAAGTGGGAAGTTGGACGCGACGTTGACAATCATCAGGAGCTTATGCACCCTCGCTGCAGAGGCGTCGTCAATCACCACACTCTGGGTCGAGAAGTACGTCAGACAGTGTTTAGTTAATAAAAACAAATACATCATTATTTGCGAAATCATTTGATTTCATATTCATCTCGAGATCCCATTTTATGTAGAATCAACAGTTCAGACTTCATAGTGTATTAGTGATGGGAGCATATTCTGGTTTACACCTAGCTAAAGAGGTCTTGTGTATAATAATGCTAGTTTAGGATTTTTGTTAAAGAGTTATCTTTTTTTCAGTCTATTTATCTTTTAAAAATACAAAAGTTAGATTGGGCAGGATGTTAAGACTCTTTCACAGACTCAACCTTTTTTCAGTCTCTAATCCACTTTCTTTCCGGATTGTCCAGCAATAAATAGCTTTATCTTTCCATAAACTCTGATCTGATTAGATTGCCTGTTTTTTTTTTCTTCTGTGTAACAATATGCCCAAGACATTTTATTTTGATGGATTTTGACAAAAAAAGCTTATCCAACAAGTCTGCTGGGCGATTAGGGGACTTGATTGAAATGTATACAGCTATGAGATTTTATATACAAAATATATGATTATTTGTTTGCATTATTGTGTTTTGAAAAATTACAGGAAAGTTGTTGTTGTTACTTGACAAAATGTGAAAAGCCCAAGAAGCATGAATAGTTTTGGAGGCAATGTCATAAAATTAAGGTAAAATTGCCCGTTCAATGCAAAGACAAAGAAGATGCTAAGACTCTGTTCTAAATTCTTGTCAAAAAAAGTCACTAATAAACTTCATATTCTAACACCAGATCCAACAACCCCAGCTAGATCCTGCACCCCAAGTGAACCAAATCCAAACCAACAGGGGATGTGTCTATTTTTTCTCACCTCATTGATGAACATAACAGGGAAGATTGTTTCATTCAGGCTCTTAGTGTCCCTGTTTAAAAAAAGAGCAAAGAATGAACGCATATTAATCACAAAATGTAGGTGCAAAAAATCTGAAGCATTAAGTCTACGCTAGAAGGCAGATACTTACGGGTATCCAGTGATTCTGTTAACCAAGATGTTAACCTGTGCTCTTTTGTTTGCACGAACAATCACTCCAGTTGTCTGTAGGCAAGATATTTATGTGCAACAAAATTGGTATTATGCACAAAAATTCAGAGATGCATCTGAATAAAGCAAATAATATTTTATTTTATTTCAGAATGCTGCAGCTCGCTTGGTTTTCAACCAGCCAAAGCGAGTGCATGTCACACCCCTTTTCACTGAACTCCATTGGCTTCCCTTAGCTGCGCGCATCAAATGAAAATCACTAATGCTGGCATACAGAGTGCTTGATGGATCCGCGCCCATCGAACTCAACACCCTCTTAGAGCCTTATGTCACTGCCCGCCCACTCTGTTCCTCCAAGAAGAGCCAACTAACGCGACCGTGTAGGTCAATCTAAACTCTTCTCATTTGCGGATCCTCACTGGTGGAACGACCTTACATCAGAGCATCAGATTCTCTTTCCACCGAGCTCTTCCGAGAGTATCTCTTGCCCTGAAAGATCTAAATGCACTTATTAAGCCCCCTGATATTAGTTAGCACTCAATGTATGGTACTTCGCCATTCTGTGTTTATCTAAATGCTGTAAATGAGTCATCATTAATGCTAAATCCTCTCCTAGCATATTGGAGGTAACTGAGTAAATTTTTTAGTAGTTCAATGTTAAACTCCCTTTTTTTAAGTCGCTTTGGATAAAAGCGTCTGCTAAATGCATAAATGTAAAAATGTAATGTAAATAACATGTGAATGCGGACTGCTGACTTGATAATGGTAATTTCAATCCACAATAAATTTAATGCATGTTGGATGTTTAAATGTGCAAAATCAACATTGATAATTACCTTAAAAGGATTGTTTAGCTACGCCCATTTAAGGGATTGAGGGATATTTAAAATGTGTGAGCTGCAGCCGGAATGAACACATTAAGTACCCACCATACAAAGGATATAGACTGTGTAATGGGCTTTATTGGCCAGCAAATTTACTGTGCAAATTTACCGTGCTAAGGCGCAAATACAGCGTTTCTTTATGGGAAAACAGACATCGTATTAAGTGGCTTCGTAATGGGAAACAATTTTAGCGGGGTGGCAAGTATCTATTAAAAATAAAATAAAAACCTAACAACAATAAATACTTGAAATAAATGTATGTATTACTATAATTTATGTTCACTGTAATAAAATAAAAACTTTTTTGAATTAAAAACAACCTGCTTGCATGATTCAAGTTAAACTCAGGGACAAAAACAAACAAAAAACATGCAAGTTATGTTTGCTGACACTCCATAATGCAAAGGCTGCACTACTGCTTGAGAGCCAGTAGATGGAGTAGAAATACATCTTTATATTTCGGTGTAAATACAACCATGCATAGTCCTTAGAAGACAACAGCATGGTTTGGTGACTTACCGGGTTGAGGTCTAAAAACGTTTGGTGATGAGTCCTCTCAGGAGACAGTCCTCCAATGGCTGCAGGATATTTTTTGTCAGCCAGGTAAAAATGAGGGAAGGACGCAACCACTGGAGCGCCTATGAGAGAAAAACAATATTGTTTTGATAAGTTAGAAGAGATACAATCACACTTTTTCTTATCTACAACACTCTTCCATTAAAATCATTTGTTTGGCTAAATTACTAATTCAATACAATACAATTCAATGCAAGTCCTATATTCATTTACTGACAACTTTGTTAGGTAAACGTGACATATCCTGGGTTAGCCCCACGATGATTGGAGCTCTTGTGACACGGTGCATCATCGAGCTGGAAATAGTCATCATAAGATAGGTGCAATGCGGACATAAAGAAGTGGATATGCTAACAACAACACTGGCTGTGGCATTTAGACAATCCTCACTTGGATTCCAAGGAAATAAAATCCTAAAACCACTATGCAATCAGCATCCTTCACTGTCTTCCTGTTGTTTATAGTAAATAGTTACCTCACCTAAATTTTGCAGTGAAATTTAAGATTCATAGTACCCGGTGACACTATTTTCAACCTGTTACTGATCTAATTTTGGGAGACAATGCATACTGCTGCCTCACGTTACTGTTCTTCCATTACACAAAAGGCCTTTTGCTGCTGTGGCCCGTCAGCATTCAAATATGGAATTCCACACACCTCGTTCGTAGAACATTGTTATTTCAGCTACTTTTGCTCTTATATGATCAAAAACCAGTCTAGCCATTCAGACATCAACAAGGCATTTTCATCTACTGAACTGCTGCCCAGTAGGTCATAAAATCCCAAGAAATAAGCAGCCATTGAAACACCCACAACCCTCTGTGTTACCGACAACCGTGCCACTTTGAGTCATTGCGAAAATCGTTTTGGGATTTGACAGGCGTACCTAAAAAAGTAGAGTTTATACCATGACATAAAACAGAGGCTGACAAGCTGACGACGCCTTATTTGTGCATCATAACATTGTCAGATGATCTGCTTGAATAGACGTAAGCCCGTACGACTGCTCTGCCAGCTGATGTTCTTGTAAGTTGTGTTTATGTGTCTACACAAACACACACACGCACGCACGCACGCACACCCCGAGGTCATGAAAAGCAACAATGCTGGGACACACAGTTGCACACCCTTGGCGTCGACCCACAGACACTGTGTTCTCCACTCACTTCCTTAATGTACTACTGAATAAGAATACAACTTGTCCTTGGATATTTTAAATGCTATCTGATAAAACAAAAAAACAACAACACAGGTTCACAGAGCAACAAAAGTGCAACTGAAATAATTTTGTATTACTAATCCCCCTTTCTTATTATCTCATTGTGACCTAGGTCATGTACGGCAAAAATGAGTCTAAAAATAAAATGTACAGACAAGAAAGGCAACTTTTTACCACTTCTGTGCTCCCTGGATAAATTTTGAAGCAAAATTAAAACTACTAGTACTTTATGTGACACTCACACTTACTGGCAGCTACAGCAAAGTCAGACAGGGGGAATAGTTGGAAGTGATGATAAAGTGGGACATAGGTGACAGATTTCCTCCTCGTGTGTTTGGCAGCGGATGCTGAACAAAAACATCGGCCCACCCGCAGTCACCTCAGGGCTGTGTTCATGTGACCGTCCACAAGGTCACTGTAGTACAAGCGCGCAACTTTTATTTTATTTTATTTTTTTATCAGCACAGCCATGAGTGACCCTAATCCTTTGCCCTAAATTTCCTTTCTGTTGGTGGCTAAACAAACGTAATGACTTCAACAGAGCTTTGATTTTTTGTAAACTTCCAACATGATTTCTAAGGTTTCACCACTTTTACTGCTGTTGAGTTTAACGGCACACATCAATGTCAAACCACCTGAGAACATAAAAAAAACATTTTGTATAAAAGTCATGTTTACTCTTGCTAATAATTAATCCGATTATTCTACTGAAAGGTAAATTGTTCTTTGAAAGAGATCGTCTTGTAACTCCAATAAAAGACAAATGTGGGTTATGACTAAGAAACAAATAAATATATGACTTAGAGTTAAAAAAAGGGCTAAGAAACAAAGGCAGTGGGGTCATTCCTGACAAGATTCAAGGGTAAAATCAGCTGACAGAGCTTACTGCCACAAGCTGCAGCCCTACTCATGGTCAGATGATGCCTGAGGTTGGGTATGGGCAGGAGAGCTGTGTCACTGAGAGCTCTGAGTCGCTAATCCTCTGTTTTACTGCTGGTGATTTAACTTCAATCCGAGGCGCCTTTTTAGTAGCCAAAAAAAGACAAAACCATTTAAAAAAAAATGCTGCAGTCTGAGCTCTCTAGATGCATGTCGCCGTTTCAAAGACTGTTGATAAGTGCAAAAAATGTGTTGCACGGCTTGCTAGAAGATTACCGTTCCGACAGGGGCTGACTTTAAGGACCCCAGTGCCCAGGCAGTCCCCAGGAGTGACGCAGAAACCTGTATTATCCGGGTTCTCTTCTTTGCTAGCCAAAACCGACCGGGGAGGTGTGAAGCGGTAGGCAGGGATTCCTTTCACCTCAACGTCCTTCTCAAACTCCATGTAGATAGTCCTATAAAGCAAAGCAAAACCACCATTTTTAAACATTAAGGAACTTTTAAACATCTGTTTGTATAACTGTGTAGATCAACATTTTCAATTGCTTTAATTGTCATTTAAAGTTATTTATAGAATGACAGCATTTATTTTTCATATATATTCTGGAAACCACAGTTAGGCCCAACAGTATTCATTCTCATTGCAGACTTTAATTTGAAATCCTTTTAAATCAACTGTTAAATGTGTTTCTGAAAGGAAGTGAGAAAAAAAAAGTTGATTATTATACTCAAACAGTAAAAAAAAAAAATTTGTGGCTTGAGGACATCTTAACCCTTCCACTTAATTCTGACCAGCATGTTTTGTTTGGTAATCTAACTCATCCTCTACGAGCCTCAGGTCATTAATGTTGGAAGGCCATCACGCCTTTTGTTAGCTCAAAAATTATTTAAATCCTAAATCTGCAAGGGGGATGATTGATTATCATCTTAACTTTAGTTTACTGCTCAGGACAACTTTAATACAACAAAAGCTTTAATGATTGTACGTTTCTTTTATTATTTTTGAGGCCTGTGGGAAAAACATCTGCAACATTCAAATAAAATAACTTTGTAAATGGATGACATTGATACAAAGCTGTGGGCTCCCTAACAGCAGCACCGAACTCCCCCTAATTTGGCTTTTCTTTAAAAGGTTATTAAATTATTCAATACATACATAATGTCATGCAATTTTGCAAAATATCTATTCTCTCTTCTTCTTTGTCTCTCTCATGTGACCTCTCCATGCCTCATTTACAAACTATTTCACCTTATCAGCATCCATTGTTTCTCTTAGGTAATTCCTACAGACTAAACACAGAAGCTCAGTGTCACATCAATGTATTCTCCCACAAAAAAGGTTTATCAACATTTGCTATTGCCAAGTAGCAAATTTATAGGCATAAAATGACATGTGTGTAGTGCCTTGAGTTTCTTTTCACCTCTTCCAAAGTCATTTACATTTTTTGTGGAAAAGGTGAGTGGGTGTCATATGCACAACATAATAATTGTAAGATAAAAAGACAAATCTTGATTGTTTTAATATTTTGTATGCTACTAAAACTTTTAAATGTGTGTCCTGTGTTTGTATTTATCCACCCTAAAGCCAGGTCTGGCAGCAAACTAACATCAGCTAAGCAAAAAAGGTATACAGCAACAATGAAATGGTTAAGATCCAAGGTCAACCTGGGAATTTGTGGCAAAGTTTTGTTGAAAGAACAATCATCCAAGATGACTGGAGCTATTCTTAAAGAATGAATGGCAACCCTTAACAGCTCAATGAATAAAGCTGCTAAAATCTTTACTCGATTGGAATTTGGATTATTTTTGGAAAACCTAATTGACTAAGTTTAGGGGTGAAAAGACTGGGACGACCCCACTAAGTATAATTCCTTTAATTTGATCAAGCACCTCCCTAAAACCAGCATTGTATCACTGCAAATGGTTGTGACACCAAGATACAAATTTTATAGAAAAATAGTCTCCGATTTGTCTAAACTCTATGAATAGCTGTATTTTAGCCAACGTTTGGATGAAATCCTGGACGCATTTCTTGATCTCAGGTTCAAACATTGTCCTCAAGGACCAAATCCCTTTCCCTCTGAGTCCCAGTTAACTCTTCTAACACATTTGAATGCATTTCTTCATATGTTTTGTTTTTTAGCTTTATTTGGTCTTTTTTTAGGGATTTTTGAATCTATATATTAGTTCTGGTGTTTTCTTTGTGATAAAACAATATTTGGAAAATCGTATTATTGTGAGGGGCCCATTCTTTTATGTGAGTAACTGCAGTTTTATGGTGTGAAGGGAATCTGGGCTATCTTAAGCGAGAACAAAGCAATCCATACACTGTGTGCCAACTGACTGGGAGGGAACACAGCATACCATTAGTGCAACAAGACTATGTGGACCTTTCCCTTGACCTTTGCGAGAAAAGCCAAGAAAAGTGCTTAAAGTGTTTCTTCTTTCAAAAACTGCCCTGGGAATCTTGCTGTTGAAATGAGAGACAAGAACCAATCTGAAAAAACTTTACATCAGCTGACCAAACATTTCACTTTTAGTCCACTGCCTCATCCTGTAATTACAGAAGTAAGTCTTTTTGGGTATGTATATTCCAACTTTGAAAATATTTTTATTAGCAATATTATGTTATCAATCAGTCAGTTTACGTCTTGTTCAAGACTCTTTATTCAATATAGGTCTTTACTTTGAGTAGGTAATCCCAAGGTATGAACATTCTGGCATCTAAACCAACAAATTCCAGTCTTTACTGTCATTTTAAGGTTGTTTTTTTGCTAAAAGGTAAATCTTTCACTCTCTTGTCTGAAACCTTGAACTTTTCCCACTCTTTAAAGGCCCAGATCTGTAAAGCACATGGATAACAGCTTGTTGAAAAAGAATTATCTTGCCTTTGCTATCCGTTTAGTTGAAGATATGCCCACCTTTCTTCACTTTACAAATGGGACAGCGTTTTATAACCCATGATGCATTGCAGATTTGTGTTAATCAAACATTTTGAAAATATGTCCGTCCACTTTAGTTATGTGGCACCAAATACATCACAGGCATATCCTGACACAATGCAAACAGTTTCAAGGATTATGAGTCCTTTATGAAGTATTCATACTTCAGCAATTTAAAATGTTCTAAAATGGCTTTTCATTATTATAGGGAATCTAACTGGATCTTGAAAGTCTTGCTGACTTTAGGGGAAGAAACATTTCTGGCATAAGACACAATGGTATTTAAACAATACCACCTGTTTGCAGTTTGTCAAAAATTTGAAGCTTTTGCTGGTCAGCTGTCGGCTTCTAGAGCATAGGGTCACAAACCCCGTGAGTTTGCAGATAGGAATCCTGGCACTGTTTTTAACCAGCAGATTGACCTCAGATGTCATTCAGCATATGTCGTAGCTGCTTGTACACACGGTGCACAGCCCACTATGTGTATAAAGGGTCAAAAACATTACTTAACTAGATGTCTCCTGTTCAAATTATTAGGAGAAAACAGGAACAGGGAGGGGAAAATCCCTTTTGGTCTTAAAGGAACAATCAGACACGACGCAATCAGACAAAGATTAATTATGTAAAAGAGTTTTAGGCATTTGGGTGAAGGGTCTTGGGCACATATCCAATCAGTGTAAGAGGTGTTGACTGAATCACTCTACCAGATTCTTTTTAAATAAAACAAAAAGAGGAAGATGTGGGCCTGGTTTGGGATAACACAATGGCATGTATGTTTCACAATAACCAACAGTTCTGAATCAATCTCCAAGGGAGCACTCAGACACACTGATATTAGGTAAAAGGTTATTCTTCACAAGGATCAAGTTTTAAGCACGGAAATCTTGACTTTTAAAGCCTCCATTTGAGTAACTTTATCAAAGTCTTCAGATCATACCAAATAAAAGCTCAAGGAAGCATACCTGCACAGGTCTGGAGTAAAGATATAAAGACGTTCGCTTTTGTTCAAGAAAGGGTGGAAAGCACTTCCGTCTGATCCAGTGATGCTGTTGCTCTCGTCAGTTGACCAAAATGACAGTTTCCTGGAACAAAAAAATGTAACATTATATGTATTTCATGTTATTGTTCTTTGTTGCCTACAAAGGAATCAAAGGGTGAATGCCAGCTGTATTTGCCTCTTTATGGACTAAACTCAATACATATGGTTCTAAAATAATGATTTAATTTATGAATAAAAAAACTATATACTTTGTCACAGCTGTAAAAAATAATGACTTAATTTTTAAACCAATATTTAGCTGTAATTGCATATATTTGTAAGAATACTTCGGTTGATTTCACAATCCAGGACTTCCTTTCCTTACTTACCACAAGACCAGCATGAACAATGTATTGTTTTTTTAATGTATTATTTTATTGTAACCTGTCTTTCTGATGGATTGGGCAAAAATGTTTTAGATAACAACTTTTAGATGACAAATAATATCACAAAAGGAGCCAGAAAAACCTTTAAACTAAAAACTTCACCAATGGGGGAGCTACAAGGTCAAGCCCACTGTTTAAGGGAGACAAAAATCTCATATCTGCCAAAAAAGAGCTTTGATGATGCCGATAACCGTTTTTAACAAATCTCCTGAGAACTGACAAGACAAACGATGAACCTTTCTAGAAAGTTTCTGTCTCTAAGGTACAAACGTATAGCTTTTCAAACCCAGGGTTAAACATGGTGTAGCAGTGTGATGGTCTGAAACTGTGATTTCTTAACAACTTTATAAAGGATAGAACCATAGAAATTAAAAAATCCAAAGGATGAACATCCAGCCTTCAGTTTAAAAAACCCAAAATAAGGTGTTTAGAGTGACCAAGTGAAAGCAATTACTAAATCCAATTGAAATGCAATGACATGGCCTATAACAGAGTTCTCCTGCTTAGAAAATGCACAAATATGTCCAAAATAATATAACTCTAGCCAAAATACATCCAAAGCAGCCAAAGGTGACAAAACCATACGTGAATTAAACTTTTTTTCACCTAATAAAATAAAAATAAAAAAGATAAATATATAAAAAACAAAACATCTATGAGAAAATATTTCTCCAAGCTAAGGTAGCTTTTCTGAATATAAAAAAGAAAAAAAGGATAATTTAAAACTAAACCCAAACAAGTTATGTCAACAACCAACCTTTAAAAATAAGCTTCCCCTGTGTGAAAGGGTACTTGGAGTGCTTCAAGAGACAAAATCTTGATAAAGCCATTAAAGATAAAGATAAAGCCATTAAAAGCCTTTTTGAGAAAATCCCCATAGCAGTATGTCCTGTCCAGTGTTCTTTAAAGTCAAGTCCAACAGGCAAAAAATAAAAATAATAATAAAAAAAACAAACAGTGAAAGGGTTAAACACCAAATACTATTATCTACTGAGTGTGCACTGAGAGTGTTTTTGTGAAACTTTATCAGTGTTACCTTTCCCCTTTCCATGTTTCGATACGTCCGTAGTCTAAGTAGTTCTGCTCTCCGGTGTGAAAGACAAATTCCCCATCATTGCTTTCATTTTTCTGTGCAAAACAAAAATTTTGTTAATTAAAATGACAATTTTGTCCTGCTTGAGGGCAGCAACAATTCCTCTTCTTTTCACAAAAACACAGCGGAGCTTTTATGTTTGGATAGACCTGTACATACCTTGTACATTAGACCGAAAACCTTCCCCACGTCGGAACTACTCTTGGAAATGCGGTCCAATAAAGGATCTTCATAACCCCAAAGTAATTCATGCACAGTTCGAGTAGTGAAGAGACCGCTCTTGGCGCCTCTTATCAACATGTTCATAAAGAAGCTTTTGAATCCTGATGCCTTATTCATTGCAGCCTGGAGTCAACAAGGGGAGCAGAAGTGAGGAAAATACAACCAATTATGCACAATAAGCTAATGGTTGCCAAACAATGCAGACGATAGTGCCAGTTAGAGTCTAAGTGTTTTTCCCACTTATTCCAAACCTTAAAATTAGGACCTACCCAAATAGGGATGTTGACAGTGGTGATGTTGTCAACCTCTGGATCACCAACAGACTTCTCTCTCAGAAACACAAAACTTTTGGTGTTGTACGCCGAAACCTTTGTACCATTTTCCACCATGGTGACGTTGTCCTTATACCTGTACTCTCTGTAAAAGGAACCATTTTCAGAAAGATCTGTTTAGTGTTCTGTTTTTAAAGCTCAACAATAATGTTGAGCTTTAAAAAAATAATATATATATATATATATAAAAGAAAATAATGGAAATAGTCACTACTGGAACATTTTAATTAGAATTATTTATGACATTTCATATTTAATGGTACAAAATAAAATGAATGAAGCATTTATTTATTTCATTTGGGCTCTTTTAACTCTCAAAGACGAAATGCGAATTATGGAGGTAACACCAGATCCTCTACTCAGCTGTACAAAATAAATATTTTAAGACTTGACTTTCATCTGGAAAAATGAACAGAAAACAGACTTACGATACTGAAAATACATAATTATATTTCAAAGAAAAGAAAAAGTCATCAAAAAACATTCTTTGCATTGTGAAATAAAATTTTAAATGTCGGTTTTCTTGCATTGCCACTTTATAATTTCCCTGGGTGCTAACTTCATATGTCCCTCTAAAAGGAATCCACTAAAACCAACAAGATCAATTTAGTGTTTTGACAGCCTGAGCTCACGTGCAACTTTTGGTCTTTAGTCATTTTGTATTTCCTGCAGTGTCTTTCCCTGAACTTTCTCTCCCAATCCTTGTGTCTCCTTTTCTCTCTCTCTCTCTCTCTCTGTCATTACCTTGGTCACATTTTGATATCATATTCTTTAACCTGATAGGAAAACAGCTCAGTTAATATTGAAATATCTTGCCAGAAAGTTAAAAGCATTGTTTGAGAAAACTGAGTTAAATCCCATGCCCTCACAAGTTTTTGCTCAGAGTGAAGCTCTGCTATCATTATCAGCTCATTTTTACATATAAGACAATTGTATGGAGACTTTTTCCAGACAAGTAGATTTTATCACCTTTAGTCTACTCTGAGTTTTAGGGGGTCTGGAAAGGATTCCATGGATTTTAATGAGGAAAACTGATAATATATATAAATTATTATAAAGGTGTGCCCTCATATTTAGTTGTAAATTAAATGATAAAGCAGCTAAAAGTACCACAGTACCACGGAGCTAGCAACATGCACTGGGCTTTAGCGTCAGCAGTGCGGTCAGCCATCAAATCATGAGCTAACTTAACTACATGTACATGCAACTCTTTTGCTGGCAAATGAACAGAAACTAATAAAGTCAAATTATTTATGCTAAATGTTTTTGTACCTTGGAACGGTATGAACTCAAATGCAGGGGTTACGTGTAATGGAATAGATTGATTTTATCATATATCAAAAGGGTGGGGAGTGAGTTGGAGGACATTTATCCCCTATCCCCAGTGCCATTTGTGCAAATGATAGCTGGCACACTTCATTTGGAGAATTTGTTATCATCAATATGCAGAACGTATGCTCATCATCAAAATGTGTAACATCCTGGGAGGAGGATATGCGATGCAATGACTTACCAGCTGCAATGCAACCTATTTAACCCTAAAACAGGTGCTGACTTCGACTCTAAAATTAGCACAATTGAAAGCCAGCTATAAGATTGGCAAGTAAATATGTCTGTTGTCACTGTGGTGACAGGATGGCATAGATTTGAAGCACCAAGATTGCCTAATAATTCCACCTCACTATACTTTTATGACACAACATTATTGTGTTAAATACAAATGTTTAGAGCTTTAGGTCGGTGAAAGACTGACCGTACAACTGTCAACTATTCAAAGGTTTATATTCAAGTGATTGTTTTCTTGTTATTACTGCTGTATTGTAACACCTTAAGATACTTCATAAATAGTTTACCTAAAATCCTCATCTAAATAGGATGGTCCTCAACTCTTATTGTACATGTGATTGACCTTGAAGGCAATCTCTGTAGACTGACTGCAAGATACACACTAATTGCACATGCAATTCTTTTCACATGGAATTTTGTGCTTCTTACATGTAATCTTTTAGGATCGGATCCTACACGTTTAGAGGCTGGCTGCTGTGAAAAGTAGACGCATTCGTGTGAAGAAATGGATGAATATGTGGAAAATCAGCTCTTGCTCACGGTTAAGCTTGACTGAGGATCTGTGATGGAATGGGCCTATTTGTCTAGAAAAAATTTGCAGATTAAAGTGATCAGCAAATCATTTCGAAAACAGAACAGAGTATGCACGTGTAAGAACAGTAACATCGCAAACTACCAGGCCCAAACGGCATTCTCATGAGCAAGATGTGTTGAGAAGATTGTGCTTTAGCAACACACTACTGTCCTATAGAACTTTTCTGAGGTACTTGTTATTGACAGTCAAGGCAATCTCTGTGAATAAAAGAAAATACTGCAATATCTGAAGCATTTTTGGTGCCTGTGCTAAGCACAGAGAACCCCATACACATTGCATTGAAATTATTGTATCAGACTGGTACACATACAGTATGCTTTTTCTTAAATTTTACTTCAATTAGTGTGAGGAAAACAACAACAACAACAAAAGTAATTGAGTAATTCCAGATTTAGAGCAAACAATGAAATTAGTATTTAATTTCAAGAATGCATTTTCTTTAGACTTTTATCTTAAAGGAAGACTGTCTTGCATTTGTGTAAAGACTTCGTAATGTTAGAAGTGTACATACTTTAAATTTAATTTCAATTTAACTTAAAGGCAAAAAACATTGGGCAAATAAGCATGTCACGTGTTTTTCTAACTCACCTGTATGTGTACGGTCCAATTTGGTTGACTTCTGGTTTTGCCCCTTTAGTAAACTCTTCCACATTGGTCATATTAAAGAAGAAAAACTCCATGAAGACGGGAGGAGGGGGTTTCTTCCAGGACTCAAACACCCGGCTGCCCTCCACTAGAACAATTTCCTGTGAAGACCAGACAAACATCACAAGAAAAAATAAATAAATTATACCATGCTTTTCATTTTTTCAACTTTTGTATCATACAACTATTTCGCTGGGTGATGAGTGCACAGTAAGCACATTTGTTTCCACGGTATTCTCCTGGTAAAAACAACCCCAAGAAGAAAAACATGCTTCTGGGTGGGTGCTGGGGAATGTAAGGGTGCGTGGGGGTGCAAGGCAGGGTTGGGTGGTTGGGTTTGGGCTGCATTAGTGTCAGACAACAGCACTGGCTGCGCCCTATTGTCAGCCGTTTCCCATGACGACGGACGCTCACAGAGAGCTACTCTGACAGGTCGTTGTGAAGCATGGAGCCTGACACCCGCTGTTTGGGAGGGATTTAGACCTTGAAGACTTGACCCATATTCTTAAAAATGTTGTTGAGGCCCGAGAGGCGCGGCCCTGGTGACCACCATTTTTGATGATACAGTAGGAAGAAGCTGGTAGAAGGGACCTCAGTTGGGACTGGTGAAAAGAAAGTTAGAAGAAAAGTGGACCTGACCTAATTGTGTCAGATTTAACGTAGGGATACAGCAGCCTTTTCAAAGGAATAAAAAACCCCTCCTCTTTAAAGCCCCTTATTATTTGTGCCATGAGACAAAACCTCAACCGAGTAGCCACAGACAATAAAGCTGTCACCTTAAATTGAGGAACATTGTTCATCCTTTCATACTTTGAAATGGCAACATTATAATCCATACAAAAACACATTGAAAACAGGGTTAAAAAAAATCCCTCTCATCTCTGTATGTACCACTGCTACATTTACACCACGCCCGCTACATAAACACACATGGCAGGTGAGTACACAAATACGCACACATTTGCTTTGATGGTCAGATGTTCAAATACATACATCCATGTGAACAGTACAGGCCACAGCAGGACGCAATATTTTAAGTCTTTCACACAAACCTCTATGCTCTTTAAATGTTTGCCTCAAGATTCAAAATAGGAAATTAACATATTTCAAACTTATATCGCATCAAAATTAGATTTGCTTTTAAATTGCTGGGATGCCTTTAAGATAAGCCACACAGGGGGAAACAAGGATTTACCAACAGATTTCTTTTTTGTTTTAGGTTTTTTCTCTCAATATTTTTTAATTAACATTTAAAACAGTGACATTTTAAAATCACTTTTCAAAATATCGTTTATGAAGGGAATAAATGAATAAATAAAATGACTGAAAAAGAAACCAGTCTAACAACATTAACCAGCAATTTTAAACACTTTCTAAGGATTTAGGAGTCTTAAGAACAACAAAGTAAGCCTTTATCTACAAATGGTAAACAAGAAGCTGTAGTAAACCTTCCTAGGAGTGACGGACGGAAATTTCTCCACAGGGCATCAACAACTCATCCTGGAGGGAACTAAAGGAACAATTAAAAACCCCGCAGGCCTTTCTTGCCTTATTTTGGGTCAATGTTTGGTGTAACATTGATCACAGTAGGAAGTCTTCAAGTTGAAAACCACTGCTAGCCCTGTTTCTTACAGGACAAAGGATCATCTTACATCATCATCATTCATCATCTTAATTTCTGCCCCCCAAAAGATCCTCGATGATTTCCACATTTTTGGAAAAATCCCTGTAGTATAAGAAGTATACTGCTTCTTATACTACCGGAGGGGAGGGATTCGGAGGTCTGTAAAGGCGAAATAATATCTTAGTAATATCAGTATTAAAGCTTACCAGTACTTTTGCACTGGTAAGCTTTAATACTGATATTACTAAAATATGGTTGATTGGGAAGAGGGTACAGCGTTGAGGGAAAGCCAGGCAGGCGAGTATCATTATTAAAGGAGCAAATAAGAATTTATACAACCATGGTAAACACCGCCTAAAACAACAACAAAAACAATTTAAGCTACACATATATACAATAAACAAATAGGTAAAAAGTAAGCTGATCTTAAACAAACAAGGAAGTACTCATGATACAGAAGCCTCCCCTAAAACAGCCACGATCATGACAATTTTTGAATAGGAATTAGCTAAACTGTGAATGACTCATAAACCCAACATTAAGGTGAGAGCTAAGGAACTCGACTGTCATGAACAAAAGAACAGGATCCAATACAAAGTTCACCTTCCCTGTAGGGAAGCTAGACTCAAAGAGAAAATGTCTTGTAATTCCCTTGATTATAGAGGATCCCCTACAAGACGAAATGTTCACTTATCTGCAATATTTTATGAAACAGAAAATTATTTATGTATGTTCTAGCTATATTTGAGAACATGCTCCCGAGGTGTTTGCATTAAATAGAGAGACATGTTCCTTTCTAAGCCAAACCGTTGTGGCAACACGACCAGTCAGTCAATGTGTGTGTGACTGTCAGGGTGAGTTCTTTAGTACGTTTCACAGGTTGTCCCCTGGGGGTCGTCTGACCTCCTCTGAGCACCTTCTCCACCAGCTCACCTGCCAGGTGCATCGAGTTAAGGCCATCAGCTGAGCAGTACAAGAGGAGCGGTGGATCAACTACTCAGTACCTGAGTATTAGTTGCTTATGGTAACCTTTAGTCCTTAGTGCAGATCTCTAGCGTTATTACTCTCAAGTTTTTGATGTCTCTAGTTTGTCTAATAAATCTTAAACACTGAAAAAAGATTATGCAAACAAAGAGTCCAGTTCTGTATTTTGTAGCTTGAAGCTGTAACTCAATACAGCTTTACTTCACACTGTCTGGCTGGCAGATAACTAGGTGAGTGAATGTGCCCAATAAGCAAGTCTCTCACGTTTAATTGAATGTGTCAGACAAACCACTAAGCAAAGATACAGTTTAAACTAACTGAGTGTGTCTAAAAATTGTAATTTAAAAAGCACTCCCCCTGTTATAATAACTTAATACTACTGTACGTTCAATTTGATCACCAAAGTCGGCTTTTGGTATATTCCAGTCTCAAGGATTCTTGCTCCTTCTGAGTAGCTGCGATGTTGTGCATGGTGTGATAATTAAGACATGTTTTTAAATTTTTTATTCTTTCCTTTTTTTTTTTTTACATAGAAACTACCAAGTGAAAACAAACCCTTGGGTCCATCAGTAGTTGTAAAATGATTAACAGGCTCATTTCAAAATAGTTTATTTATTTATTTTTTGTCTAAATTAGCATAATCAGTCCATGTTGCCACGGCGTGTAATCATTTTAATGTGACATCATGCATGCATTTCAGAAAAAATGCCACCATATATTTGTGCATTTATCTAAATTGCAAGCAGAACTTCTAATCCTAAACCCAATCTGCAAATTTACTCAAAGAAAATTACTAATTTTAGTAAAAAGGACAAATTCCTTTTAACAAATTGAGCTTTTGCCCTTAGAGAAAGCAGATTAAAATTGATTGTCTGGACTGTTTAAAAAAGGATGTTGTACTTTTGTTTTTTATAATTTAAAATAATGATGTGTGTTTGGAAGATTTCTACAGATGCCTAACATGATGGGTTTGAGAAAATGATTCCTAATTAATTTACTCCTTAAAGAAAATGCACTGGCATTGTACAACTTGGGTAAAGTGCAATGAGGAATTTCTAACTCTTGTCAGCTGCTGAGAGCTGAGGGTGGAATGAGGCCCCACAGTGGGAGGGAGAAATATTGGGGTGGGGGATGGTGATGAGGCTTCCTTGTGTGTGGCCAGCTCCCTGGAAGCTATTTAATTGACCAAATAATTAAAATGATGTCATTGCGCACAAGCAGTTCTGCTTTTTTTACGGAGATAATTATGACAAATATCACATCTATAGGCTACATATAATAATTCAACAAGCTGACACGTTATGAAAGCATCAGTTAATAGGATTCCTCCATTTAACTGGAAGTACTACAATCCATGCCAGGTTATCACACAAAGATATCTTGTAACTTGGGGTCTCTTTATTTTGTGCTCCATCTGTGTCTCTTGGAGACAAAACATGTCTTTCAATTATTACAATACAACTATCGTTATTAACAGATTGTGTTTATTTTGCAATTTACATCGAAATTATCAAATTTCTCTATCGTACAAAAACAACTATTTCCAAAGGTTTTAAACTCAAACATGTCAGTAAAAAAACGAACCCTGAAAGAGTAAAATTTTGACTGATAGAGCAGGTACAAACTATGTTGAGAATAAAGTCTCTAGTGCAGCTGTCTTGGTTTCTCAGTTCACAGGATGTTATCCTCTCTCTGCTTAACTTCCTGTCCTGCTACTGATGAATAAAGTTTGGTCGTGCTAAAAAGAGTTTTACAAAGATTTCACGTATTTTCCGGACTTGATTGGTGGGATTACTCGTGCATGTATTTAATTAAAACCGATTTGTAAGTCCACTGCAGATATAAAGCAAAAATTGGGGGCAAAACATTCATGCAGACTAGATTTTGTTATTCTATGGTAAAAATAAAAAATAAAAAATAAAAAAATAGTAATGGCACACCAGCAACTGTTGCAGTGGGCAGTTCATTTTAGTAACTGATTCTAGAAATAAACCTATAGTCTCAGCTCTCTGCAAATGTTAATAATCTGTTTGTTTTTTCCAAAGGATGGTTTACTACTGAGAGCACCTCTCAGATAAAAGTCATCTGATCCCCGTAATGGAGAATCAGGCTTAATATTAAACTAAATATGAAGGTTTATATAATAACCCTAACAGGGTGATGTTATTTTCCTGGCTGCAGTGTTATTAGAGTAAGGTGACCCTTCTGGGAAAGTTTTACGTTCACCAGGGGAAGCATAGGCTAAGAGGAACTGCTCGAACTGTGAATAAAAATGTTGAATAGGCATATAACAAATAACTAAACTACCCAAACTAACAATAACCAGAACTTAGATATTTCAAATTTATACATAGCAATATATCGAGTGCAAGATGCAAGCTTGTAAAATGAACCCTTACCTGCAAATTAATTTTAGGCTGCATCACTTCTAGCTACAGTTTCATTTTAGAAAATTCTTTGCCATTTTCAAACAATCTGAGATTCTAGAATGAGAGCAATTTATGTTAATTGATGTTTGTGTATTTCGGGTTAACATCCATATTTCTACGTTTATTTGTATTAATTTCTTTAGGAAAATATATCAGGATCTAAGCTAAAAACTAAGCTAAGCTAAAACGAAGTATTTATTTCATCTTTTTGTTGTCTGCTGTGAAAGTGTTTCGCATCCCATGAGAGTCTGAATCTGAGTACCTTGTAAAAACAAATGAAAGATGCCCATGTTGCTCTGAAACATGGTTCATTAACTGGACAACCTCTGGGAATGAGATCAAACATTTGCAAACTCCTTTAGACCAAAGCGTTGGAAAAGTTAAGATAAAGGGGAGAAACATGTAGTTGGCAACGTTGGTGTTATCTTCTCTTTAAAAAGGAGAGATATATTTGATGTTAGAGCTATAGCCATTGATCCTGTCAAAGAGTGAATGATATTGTTTGTTGCTATATCTGAGGATCACAACTGAGAGTTCATCTTTTTAAAGCCTTTGGGGAAAAAAAGAAGAACTTGGATGGCAAGTTGTTTACGACTGATTAGACATGTATGAGATCTCAAGCAAAAGCAACATCAAACACAAAACCAGAAAATAATAGATTGGACAGAGAAGAGAGAAGACATGACAGAGGGAGTCTGAACAATTTTATCATCTCATCACAGCATGATATTTTAAAGCGTCATGGAGGCTGAATATCAGCAGGCTATACTACCCTAAATTCTTAAGAAAGAACAATTGTCAAACAAAGAAATTCAGACTATGCAAAGCATCAGTAAAAAGTTTACAAAAGATATTTAATTAGTGATCAGTTATTGACCTAGTTTCCACAACATTTACAGATTAGATGATCTATATGATCCTTACAATGTTGCCTGCTTTGTCTACATAGCTGTTGTTATTTTTAGGAAAACAGCAAAGGTCCTGAAATCTTCTTCTCTGCTTATTCAGTGGGGCCAATGCGAATCTCTCCTTGAGCTTTACCATCTGGGATGACAGATTAACATTCATAGTGGATTGTTGGATGAGTTTTTTTTGTGTGTTTTTTTTGGTACAGGAACAGAGTCAGATGTACTCAAAAGAGCTGGGAGGATCAGATAGGTTGGGCTGAAGCTGAAGAGGCTCCTACAAAATCCCGGTCCACAGGATTTTAAAACTCTTGGAATAACACCATTTTACAGAAACGGGTCTCTCCAGCTGCCTTTTCTTTTGACTGCTAGATGGGGGCACGCATGGAAGATGAACTAGCAACACCTGTTATGTTTTGAAATTGGGGAAGCTGCATGGACCATGGCCAAGTCATCTGAGCTGTAGTAGTCAGCTACTGAAGTTAGGATAAGACGTCTTTTTGACTCAGAATACGAGTAAGCTAAGGTTGTTGCTTGACTGCACCTAACTGAGAAGGTGTTCAGTTCAGTTGGCTCGGTCAAGGCTTCATATATGTGCTTTTGAGGATATTTCTTTAACTTTTCTTTTACATTTACCGTTACTATGACAGCGCAGCTCATATCCCTATAATGTGGACAGAAACTTACAGCTAACGAATCAATATCTTGAATGCAGACAATTTGAAAGTAACAATTCCACCATACCACTACCTTTGCTTTTGCAGCTTCTCTTCAAATGTCTGACTTCTAACTTATTTGAGTTCAGGATACGATCCTGCAACCGCATCTTGAAATTTCTTCTATTTTTGTCATTAGATCATACATGCTTTCTTTCTTTCTTTGAACTTCCTCCTTCTTTCTTGTAACTATTTCTCTGCATTTGTAGAGTTTGCTTTTTGATCATCCAAAAATGGATTGAAAAAAACAATGTATTTTAAGAGCAATGTATAAACCAAATAAACTTTGGAAGAAGGTTTTTGAAATTGTAACACTACAAGGATTTACCAGAGCTGCATCTTTTGTGGTGCTATTGAGTAACCTATCTGGTGTGTTCCTTGCTACTCATGCTTGTGTTGCCTTATTATTAAATTTTTGTAGTTGTATTAAAACACAGTGTACTGAGTACAATATAGGACACACCTTTTCAATTTCCACTGCAAACGTTTGAAAAACCTATTTCATTTTTCTTCAACTTCACTGTTGTCCATTACTTTGGGTTCATCAAAGACATATCTATCCAATTCTATACATTGAGATCTTTGGTTGTAAGTTGAGAAATTGCCTACAGACACATTAACAGTTCATTTCACAAACAACTACAAGGACATTAAAGGCTTTTGTAGAGTCAAAACTGTCTATTATTGCTATATAGACAGCTGAAGATGCAAAACATACTGAACTGGGTAAACCTATACAACGTTACCATTAGGCGTCCTTTTCCAAAAAAAAAAATAATCCAAGAAAATGCTGCAGATACAACATTTCACATGACTGGACAAAATGGTAGAATATTGAAATTCTACCCGCACCCATTACTATTTAATTGTTTCCTAATATTGGGAAGATATATCAATATACGTATTAATCTTGCTGAATATTAAGACAGCAATATTCGTTTTGGTTAAGGACCTTTCAAATTTGCTTCAATTTCCAGGATATTTTCCCATCCTTTTTGCAAGCTTAAGCATCTCAATCAATAAATACGTAGAAATATTCTCTTCAAAGATCAGTTAGGCTGCAACCGCTGGCCAATCGGGATGCAAGGTGTAAAAGCATAGCACTTAAAATATGATGTCCAAATCCATATTGTAGGCCCTTACAAATAGGATTTTGAAAGCATTGTCACTCATGATATGGCTCAACACTAGTTTCACAAAACAAAACGATGTACTTTGTTTTGTTGTGTGATGGAATACAGACATACATATTGCATGTTTCATCTCTAAATTTACTAGACAGTTATTAAATGCCTTAAAATGTAAATGTAAAATTCATACAATGAAGAAGGTAATGTAAACAACCCATAAAAAGTTATGGGGTATGATTTTTAAGAAAAGTTTATTGCTAATGGAAATTTGATTTCATTCTCACTAAAATCAGATGGGAATATTTTAAAGGTTTACCTAAAACAAATTGCTAAGCCATATTTAGTTAAACAAAACTCCTAACTAGCAATCTGCTTTCCCGGTTGACTTGTTACATTTATGCAAGCCCATCGAAAACAAGCAGAAGCCTGCCAACACAACTCCTACTTTGAATAAATAGGCTATAAAGCAAAGTCAACAAAAACTTTTAGACCATGCTGAAGGAAACATGACTTAATCAGTTAAGTTAGACAGAAAAAGAAGTACTGGTCGCACTGTACTGGTCACTGAACCCACAACACCCTACAAATCGACCACCTTAACCCTTTAAAAGCCTGTGCTGCTTTGCGACACTTGTAACTATAGTTCCTGAAAATTAATCCCTATAAACTTAAGTCAGAAAAGTCCCAATGATTTGCTTCAATATTTTATGCCAACATTGAACTTCTGCTTATTCCCTCTAATTTAGTCCAAGTTGAGTTGAACTTTGTTAGGCACAGTGCCTATTAGCTGCTGGCCATTATGAAAACATAGAGAACGCATACGTATAAAAATGTATTCTATTCATAAATAATATCAAGACAGAAGGAGATAACTGTTCTTTTGTCACATTGCACATTGCCTTGCTGTGAAGTCTTTTACAACCTCAAAATGTTTTTTTCTTCCAGGAGTCCCCTGTATTGTGCACCATCAATCTTCAAATCCACAGTAAGTGGCTGCGCTGTCACCTTAAAAGTAAAGCATCCCCACAGCATGATGTCGCCTACTCTATGTGGTAATGTTCATGGAAACAAACAGCATATCACCATGATCATGCGGTTGCAATCCAAACATTCACTGTGTGTCTGCTATAAACAGTTAATTACATGCAGTAGAGGATCTGTAGTTGCTACCTACAGGTCAGTGCAACACAGAGACACTCCAGTCGCGCACGTTTGGTTAAGAGTCAGAAGATTGAGGTTTTCTACCTTTTTCAGACGTTTGTGCATCAAATTGCGAAAGACTTGAGCCACCATCAGGGCGATCCCAGTAACCAACAGGAGAGCGCAGATGGCCCCAACCGTGGAGATTGCGCAGGACCTTCGCGTCATTGCGAGCAGCGGGACTGATGTCTAATAGATGGATGGAGAGTTTTATTTCCTCAACACGCTCAGAATTTTTTTAAAAGTACTTAATACTTTTAAAAAGTTTTTGGAAATTTGAGATTTCCAGCTGGGGGATTTCTTTGCGAAAAAACTAAAAGAAAAGAAAGTCTCCACACACACACGTGCTTTTGTAAGAAATGAAATCACGCGGTTCAGCCTCTCTGTCAGACTAAAGGTTCATGAACAACAAAAA
>JAVLVB010000002.1:12323441-12347918 GCA_032876305.1 Orestias chungarensis
CCCCCCCCCCCCCGGCAGAGTCGGGAGCCCTGAAATGAAAACAATAGATGACAGGAAGTAACGGAGAACTCGCATTTTATTGCACTTTATAGGGTTGAGTTAACAGTGTTTGCAGCTATGACTTATTTCTATCACTGTGAATAGAAATGGCGCTAAAGTAATAATAACAATACTAATAAATATAAATAAATAACGGATTTGACATTTTCTTTTCTAAAACTCTTTTCTAAGGAGTTCAGGCAGCAGGTGATGCAGCAAGTAAAAAAATAAATAAAATAAAAAATAAAAAAAATAAACTCATGGTCATAAAGGAACAAAAGAGAGCACATATATATTTCCCCCCTCATTAAACTTTCTTGTAAATTAAAAGTTTATTTTAGAAAAATGCACTGCATGTTTGAAATTAGAAACAAACATTAGTGTGTGTGTGTGTGTGTGTGTGTGTGTGTGTGTGCGTGTGTGTGTGTGTGTGTGTGTGTGTGTGTGTGTGTGTGTGTGCGAATGGATGGTTTTAATGCCTCAGTTTGTCTCTCCTGTTCTCTGATTTTCACTCACTCAAACTTTTTGATCTTGTATTTTCTTTTAAATTTCCCCAACATCATTAGTGAACATTAAATTCTAAAAAAGTATCATAGACAAGAGGATCTTACATATTTTTTTTCTGTTTAATTCAAGCCTGTAAGTTTAAATAAGACTAGATTTTCAGATGTGGCCACTGTTATAGCATGAAAGATCATCAAGGCTTACATCCGATTTGATTAGAGCTGCCTTTGATTAGTAAATAACATGATCGTTATCTTTTTGTTTTTTATTGTGCTACTTCATACAGATGTTTTTTTTTTTTTACATGTTTTCATATGTACAGTGTTTTTGCTCGCACGTCAGCCCCACAGCTGGACTCTGCCAGAACCAGGGTGACGTGCAGCAACAAGAACCCGAGAAATTCTGTGTTAACTGTAATCATTATTGGTTATGGCTTGACTGTTCAGTTGATGGTGCATTTAAAGAAACCCAGCACATCAGGAAGTTCTGACCTTTGAAGATGAATGCAGGGGCAAATTGTCTCCATAAAGACAATAAAGCTTGCCAAAAAAAGTTTGTCTTGTTTAAAAAAAGTTCCCCGCTTGTTTATAGCACCAAAGAGGTCTGCATCTAGTTTAAGTTTTTGTGTAAAAATAAAATAAAAATCAACTTACATTTGCAATACGGTATTATTAATAATATCAAATCGAGGTATCTATCAATAGTAAGAGAGCAGTGGAAACATTAGCACATGGTTTTAAAAAAATTAGGACCTTGATTGTGAATGAGTCAAAATACATCAACACACCATTTTTTTGGTCCTTCACATCATGCTTGTCAAACTGTGACTCATCCCTTACAATTTCAGAGAGCTGTTTCTATTATGAACTCGTTCTTTTACAGCTTTATTTCAGAAATGTAGTAAGTGGGGGTGTGGAGCTTGAGCGGTTCTCATTGCAACACTTTTATACACTTTTATTTAGGCAGCTATTGAAGGTTTGTTGGTGTGTTAAGTATCCTTGTCGTGTCAAATTTCCCTGCATTGTTTCTGGAACATTTTGGGACATAGAGTAGTTCATCTGTGATTTGTTGTGAGTTATTTAGAAACAGATTTAAGATCTGTATCTACGATCACATTAGTTCTAAGGATTCATGGGGAGAAAATGTTGGCACCTTTTCCTTTTTGTAAAATTATTTCCCCTGCTTTAAATATTAAACTTAAAAAAACAATGTACATGCAGCAATGCAGAAATCAGGGCTCGGACATTATCCCGTGCAAGACTCCAGATGACCTTAGACACCCATTAGGCCATTAGATCGTAACTAGTTTTTTTGTTTTTGTTTGGAGGAATCAAAAACCTCCAGATTTCTAATATTTATAGTTTCTGTGGAAAAAAGCTTTTCTTCTTACAGTCCTGTAAGATATATTTGAGGACAAAAGTGATGGCTCATTGGTTCTTCTGGTTTTTTGTGGCCACATTTAAATACGAGAGAGAGACATTTAGAAAATGATTTGTTTTTTTAAAGAAGTGCAGGGTCATTCAACTAAAGAGAGAAGAACAATGAGGAAATAAAAAATGACAAAAAAAAAAGGTTTATGATTTAATTGGTTTTAAAAGCATACGGTTGAACTAATAGATAGAAGATGTTGAAATAAACTACGACATTGAGAAAGTTCACAAATGTTAGTATTTCAATCAAAATGTGTTAATCCTTTAACAAGCATCTTACAACGTTTTTCTTTTCTGTCATTTCTGACAAAGAACTGGTGTAAGTCATGCATTTGTTTAGCTGCCTTACTTACATACATGCTCTTAGGAGAAAAGTTGATTGTTTAACAAAAGTTTGTCATAAAACAATGAAAATTATCTTGATCTGGGGGTTTCCTGATGACACAGGACAAAAGTAGGACTGAGGGGGAGAGAGGTGAGTTGAGGAAAGGTTGAAATCATGACTAGGATAATGGAGGAAGCTTACTGGTAATGTCTGTAGATGAGTAGAACAACACAAGTTGAATCCGGGGTGAATGCTTCATGTAGGGGTTCTGGTTGCATGGAGCAGTTGACTAAAACAGAGCATATTGGATGCAGTTGTGAAATGTAGATCCAGAGGTTAGTGTTCTTGCAAGAGGTGTGAAACAGATTCTATAGATGCTCATAAAGAGGGTTCTATAGACTCGCCAGCTTAAGGAGATCTTTTCTGTTGTCGTTTGCTGATGCCGGTCCAGAACCTTAAAGAGAGCAATGCTCAAGATCGGCTCTAGGAGTTCATTGAAGGACAACAAGCACAAAGAAATCCCAATCAGAAGATTAAGAGCAGAACAAAGGAATTTGCAAGGGAACCCAGAGGTTTTACCACTGGGCTCAATACTGGCATAAATCACCTCATACACTCACAGCTGAAGCTTTGTTGACAAACATTTAAACCTACTAAACTCCACCCTACAAGGATCCAGCGGCCCTGGTCAGTCTGTACACTCCAGTGGAGACCTGAGAACCCAGGAAAACGAACCACTCAAATACCCACTCAAAAGTTTCCTGACAGAACTGTAACTGTGTCATAGGCCCTCTTACTCTTCCTCTTACTCCCACACACCTTGCAGCTCTGCCCTAAAAGTTTCTCATAGACTTGACATTTTTTTCTTTTTTAATAAACTGACATGATGCTCTTTAAAACATTTAACAAATAACCTAAAAGATGTGAATCCGGGGTCAATGCTTAGGGATGGTCCTCCCTGGTTTGCAATCTTCCCATTTTCTCCTCAAAATGCAGCTACCCTCAAGCCTAAAAAGGCAGTGCAAAGCAGGACTTATGTTCTCGAACATTGAAATAAAATTCGTCCCCCTTTATGAAGCCGGTCTGCTCCTTGGAGATAACTTTTGGGAGAACTTGATCAAGTCTCTGGGCCAGGGCCTTTGCAAGAATTTTTGTGTCAACCTGTCTTAGCGAGGGGGGAAGCAAACTAGGTGACAGTGATTCAACATAGACAGAATGAAGCAAAGGTTTGGCTTGAAATACTTAAAAAAAAATAAACTGGAAACCCGTCAGGTCCCGGGGCTTTGTTATTTTGCATATATTGTGAAGCAGCATTTAAGTCCTGAACTGTCAGCCCAGCTTCTAGATGTTCAATTTTATATAGGGACTTTTAGAAAGATGAGAATACCGAATTAATAACTTTCATGTCCTCCTGCAGGACCCCCGATCTATCTTTATTGTGAGGTATTAAAAGTGAAGCTGCTTGATGTCGCAATTGGTGATCTGCTGGGCTTGTCACCATATTCGTAGTACCTAGTACAAGAATGAAGCAACAGGCGCTCCGCCTCTTTAGCTGTGATGAGATCCAGCTCTGTTTGTAAGACCAAGCAATGCTTTGAGTGATTGTCAGATGGGGTGGCTGCAAGCTGTTGGCATACCAATTCAATCTCGTAAATAAGCTTCTGAATGTTTGACCTCCTCAATTTTCTCACATGCGCAGAGTATGAAATTATCTGACCACGTAAATATGCCTTCAAAGAATCCCACAGGAGCGCTCTGGAGATTGGTTCAGAATCAGAGTCATTAATGGCAATGAAATCCTCTATTGTGTCCGAGCTAAATTTGTGAAATTTACCATCTGATAACAATGAAGTATTAAATCGCCATTAAGAGGGATAATGAGGTCCGGGCGATGTCTGAAGATCGAGAGAGACAGGAGCGTGATCCGAAATAATGATTGGGTGACATGTAACATTTGACACTTTAGACATAAGTTTAGCATCCACAAATAAATAATCTATACGTGAGAAAGTCTGATGAACATGTGAATAAAAAGAATACTACCTTCTGCCTGGATTACGAGATCTCCAGGGGTCAACACAACCGTTATTTAGTATGAAACTATGTAGTGTTTTAGCCATTAATGATTGGGTTAGGACAGGTTTAGAACGATCTAGCTGAGGATAAATAGTACAGTTCATATCCCCTCCAAAAATAAAAACACAATTATTCAGAGAAGGAAGAATTTCAAACAACTTGTTCATGAAACGTGCATTGTCATAATTAGGAATGTATACATTAACTAGTAGGGTGGGTACATGGAATAGAGTACCTAACACTATCAGAAATCTGCCGTCTCTGTCTGAGATGGTTTTGGTCAGTGTGAATGGTACAGATTTACCTATTAAGATGGCAACCCCTCTAGCCTTTGAATTAAAACTAGAGTGGAGTACCTCTGCCACACAAGGACACTTAAGTCTGAACTGGTCTTTATTTCTCATGTGGGTCTCCTGTAAAAAAATAATGTCAGGTTTCAAACGCTTTAAATGAGTAAACACCCTAAGTCGCTTGACAGCACCCCCTTTACCTCAAATATTCCAGGTAATAAATCTTACATCTGAGTTGTTCGTGTTAGCCAAGTGAGATTTGAGTTAACACTGATGCGGCAGTCTGGTTTTGCCCCCACACCCCGGGTACAAGAATAAGAAGAAAGAAAGAGAAAAGAAGAGAGAACCCCCCCAAAAAACCCCCAACACATATTTACATTTCTGAACAGACACATCCCACGTCCCTCTATCCTCCCCCAATTAGCACCTACCACTATCCCATCCCAAACGACAGGACACCAGTGCGAACTCCAAAAGGAGTCAAGAGTCGAAAGACTAAGCTTAAGGTTTTGGACCAAACCGTATTCTTCATTTCACCCCAACTCAATTGGAACACCCGCAAACATGTGCAAACAGAAATGAAACAAAGAACAGAGCAGGTACACTCCATCATTACATGTCGTCCTACCGTCCAATGCCTTGGGCAGGCCCGGACTGAACAGTATAAGCGGCTCCACTCATGTCAAATTAAACTATGCAAAACCAAAGTGATTCAAATGTGCATTACAGGCATCACTGCCAAAAGTCAATTTAGATACGCCAAAGTAAAGAGAAACTTGCAAGTATACCTACATTCTTTCAAACAAACCAGGGTTAAGCTTTAAGGTGATGAAGCCAGTTTTATTTTATCTTGAGTGTTTTTACGAAGGCAGACGCTGTCATGTTGGGTTTCTAGGTTTTCAGACCCACAAAGGCAGAGACACTCAGAAGGTACGGTTATGAAGTTTATTGAAGGGAGTAAGTGACACAGGTAGGGGTTGGGTCCAGCGGTGACTCGGAGAGGGCAGTCGTGAAGAGGGAGTGCGAGCGGTACTGAGTGGCGGAAGTGAGCGGGAGGCTCGACGCAGGATACCGGGAGACCTCTGAGAGTGAGGACAGGGTTTGTGAGAACAGGATTTTGCAAGTGCGGGAAGAGAACGGTCTTACTTGGGATTTGGTGGTTTGTGTCGCCAGGGGAATGTCCGGTTGAGTCCAGCAGATGATGTGGTCCGGGGGTCTGAGCCAGCTGGTGGAGAATGCTGGGGAAGGCAGATCGAGCAGAGTGAAGAGGAGTGGGTGTACCTGTGATCAGGCGGGACTGGATGTCTTCGGAGTAGGGTGTGAACTGACTGATTGAACCTGGGAGAGAGGATAAGGAGTGGTTAGCGGTGGAAGGCTGGTCACAGGAAGCGGACGTGGAGGAGCTGGGAACAAGAGAAGTCGTTAGAGTCACACTAGGAATTACTACTGTCATGGGAGACAGATAAACACGAGCACTAGGAATCAAACTGGCACTGAGGTCAAGCGTTACCATGCATAGGCAACACTCAGGCGCTGAATAGTGGATCCACACTCCTCTTATACTGCTCTGCTCATCAGTGCCAACCCGAAACACCTGGGAACCACGGGACTCCATCCTGGAGCCCCGTCACAGCGACCCCCGTGGCCACCTAGGAAACAGCACAGAATGACTCAACCTGACAGACGCCTCCACAGGTGAAGTAAACTCTCTTGTGCCACCTCCTCTGGTGATGCGGAGATGAGCTGTATGCAGAAGCCCAAACCCAAACCCATCCATCACATCTTACCGGCGTCTTAAACGTCTTAAAAGACGTTAAAAAATTAATTTAAAAGAAGTTGATTGGAATTGAAAGCCATTGTAAATATACATCATCAAATTATAGTCATGCTGTGTGATTCCTAAGGGTTGTTTGTTTAAGCATCCACTGTTGATTCGAGAGTGCAAACAGCACAGCTGGTTAACACGTTACAATGGCAAACAAAGACCAAATATGTTCAAACTCCAAAGATCAAACCCTTTCACAGGCCGATTGAAGAGTGCATTTTCATCTGCTGCCCTAATTCTAGAAATAGGTTTTAGGAAATGACCATTGTCCTACAGCAGCCTCCTGTGGTTTGCATTGTATAGGCTATGGCAACCTACAACTCATGAAAACAGGGTTTTCTTTTTTCCTTTCCCTTCACAATTTTAACTACATGTTCTATACAACAGGAAAATGTAATCATTGGCTCACTGAAAGTGGAACGCATGTTTCCTCCCCAAATTGCCTTTTTATGAAGAAACAATGCTCAATGTACACTGTGTAAACACATGTAAACATAAACATGTCTGAGCTAAAGATCTGAGAGAAACCGGGCCGAAGCTCTAAAGCATATTTACAATCTTTTGGTATGTCTGCAAATCTTCTTTCCTGTGTTTTCTGCAAGGAAAACGGTTTCTCAGATAGACATGATATGTATTTTCACGTTGTCTAAATCACATTGTACAGTATTGTGCTTTCTTGTACAGTGGGTTGAATTGTTTATTTTTATACATTAAAACCTAAAAAAAAGAACTGATTTATATAAGGGAAAGTATTTTAATTGATTTATTATTTTTCAGTACGGTTTTATCAATGCAGATGTAAACACTGATTTCTTTTAACCATTTTTAAGCATAGTTAGGTTAGATGGACAGCCTTTGTAAAAATAGAGGTTATTCAGATAGAGTTTTTTTTAAATAGAGGTCCTGCCATACCTTCTCAGTTTGATTAATGTCTAGATTCATGAATATCCTTTTAACTAAACTGTTGTACATCTGGCTGTATGTTCAGAGCTGTTGTCCTACTAAAAGGGGGGAACTCCATCTTGGCCCAGCAATAAATAATTTTTAAGTTTCCTTACAGGATTTCCCGGTATTTAATTTAATTTTTGCAGCTGGAAAGCTCAATTGGAATTTCACCAGAATTCCAATCTGAAGGTCATGGGTTCAAATCCAGCCCAGGCCAAAAAATACACCACAGCATCCAGTGTGGGTCCTTAGGCAAGACCCTTTGCGCTACTGTCTACCTGGTGCCTGCAAAATGGCTGCCTCGGTGTGGTTTACACCAAAAAAGATTTCCTACAGGATCAATAAAGTATACATTTTTTTTATTAACTACATACATTTTCTGATTAACATTACCAGGCTTTCCTTGTCCCTGATCAGGATGCACGGCCCCACATTATGAGGCGGCTGGCCCTGTTTCTTAACTAGTTGAATGATGTATGTAGGGTGGTGTAGGGTGTTGCTTTCCAATTACAAAAAAACATTTTGAAGGCCATACATTGTAGTTTTGGGCTCAACTGAAAAGAGAACCCTCTACTACAGTTTCCCTTACATGGCTTTTTTAAATGGGATGGCTTTAAAATGCTGTTTATATGATAAAAAAAACACAACAACTTTCGTCTTAAATACAACTCAAACTTTCTTTAGCAAAGACAAAAAAGGTTGAAATCACATCTTGTCACAGAATTAATAAGCAAAAAGGAAGCTTTAATTACTTTGACATTAAACAATAACATGTACCCTTAAAATATGTTTGTTTCTTACTAAAATATACAAAGTTCTGTGAACTTTTCATTTCCTTTGATAACATTTGACAATGTTGGGGAGCGGCGCAGTTCGAATGAATAATCAATCAGCACACGGGAGAGCGTTGGAGCAGAGGGGAAAATCAACAATGATAGACAGACAGGTCAGAATCACAGCAAGATTATCAGCTTGATCAGCTGACTCAAACTATTGATCTTTTGTCCTTCACTCTAAATAGTACAATCCAACTTTACATGAGAGATTTACAGTATTACTGCTTTAGTTGAGTTGTATATAAAAATACATGAAAACAATGCATGATCGTTTATCGACAGTATTTAAGAAAAAAATTATAAATCAACTTCTGACAGATTTGATAAACTCAGATGTTTAAGATCATCTGACTAAATTAAATCTGGTATAAATCAGTTGCAACTAAAAACAAATCATAGAGAGATATTTGGCAAAGATAGTGTGAATCTCCAAGAAGAATATCAAACAATCAATTGGTAGCAATAAGCTCAAACATTTTTGTTTATCCTGCAGGACATTGAGCCAAAACCCTAACAGCAAATCCATCCAATGATTTAAGGGACTGTTTGCTAGATATCACAATCCCACAACCAGCTGTTAGATGGAAAGGAAAGACTCGTTTATTTAAATGGCTATTATGACAAGTCCACTGACTGATGTGGACCCACTTACTTAGTGATTCTAGTGGACTCCTGTCATGCTGTGACACAGAGATATATTTTCGTCAGCGCACATATGATGGGGAGATGCTGTAGTTGTCAGGAAATGGGTCTTAGTTGGTTGTGTTGTTCCTGTCGTCTTCCCAGAGGGAGCTCAGAAGGCTGTTTTGTGGGGCCGGTTAACTGGCGGCCTCTGTGGTTTCCGCTCCACTGGTGGTGTCCATTTCCATGATGATGCTGAGGAGAAAAAGAGGAGCAACTCTGCAGTCACCCACTGAGTGTTACCTTTACATGGTAATGCAAGTCCTCCTCTGTGGTCCTCCAACTAAACAAAATACTGTTTGCCAAATAATATTTCCGAAGTGTAATTCAGAACTGGTTTAGCGCAATATGAGACTTTTTCAGCTCACAGAGGGTGGGGTGTTGGGGCAGTATGATCAGTTTAGTATAATCAAGGTTCTGTCTAACATCCAGAAAAAGAAGCAGATCTCAGCTCTCCTGACTGACTCTAAAGCAAAATTATGTGACAGTGATTTAAGGTTTGAGACAGACCAGTTTAAGAATTTTTTGGACACACCTCTGAAACTTGTATTTTGTGGTTCACCAAAATCCCACAACCAGATGCCCTGTAAGTGTTAACTGGTAGCAGAAAAAGAAAGAGGTGCTGCTGCCTCTTTTTAAGCCACCTCAATATATATATATATATATAATGATTTTAATGTTGTTAGAGGATCGTTCATCATATTGTTGTAATTTCAAAAAAATGACTGTTAGCACATTGGTGTACTGGGCAGAAAAGTTAGATGACAATAAGAAGCCTTTTTTCTCCATTTACTTTAAGGAATGCATTGTTTTTGTTTTTTTACTTCCCTAACATCCTTATATGGTCAAAATAAACATGCTCCCAATAATGAGCCTTAAACGAGCTGAAATGAACACTATTAGGTTTTCAGACGGAATCAGATGGACCCGAAACTAAAGCCGACACAGTCTAAGGAAGAATTAAATAATTGTTTAGAAATAATCATTTTCAAAAGCCAAAGTTTTTACAGGTTTGTAGTCAGAAGACCAAATGTGTGTCAGAATCAAAATGTGGAACAAAAGCCAAAGAATCCTGTCGTTCAGGCTTGAATCCAAGGTCAGAGCACAGAAACGAGGTCAGGCATGTGAGACCAGATTCGTGCAGACAGATCTTGGGGTCAGACAAAAACAGGATTCCAGAGTCTAGAACCGGGTCAGCATCCAGAGAGTCTGAAGCCGACAAGGTATACAGAGGGCAAGGTGAGAAAAGAAAATCAGGAAACAGAAAATTTTCACAGAGTGGGAATCCTAACATGGACATCTAATCGCAAAATGTCTTTCACTTATCTGGCAAAAGTGACTGGTTTAAGGTGCTATTGAAAACTTTGCAGATGGGATGCATGAACGTTGTTGAAACTAGAGGCAGAGCTGGACAGATGGAATGAGCAAGTGGTCAGAAGTGACCCAGCGACCTCCTTTCTGATAAGGGCAGTGGGAGTAGAAACGGAACTGCCTGAGACAGGTAGAGGGGGATTAGGAGAACTCCTGGGTTTCACCAAGATATATGAAAGTTCTCAAGAAGTATGTGTCCTTGATGTAAACATCTGTTGGGAGGCTCTCAGCCAGACTGAACTAAGATTGTAGCTGTTGTAAAACTGGGAGTATAGAACATGACTGCATTCTTCTCTTTGCAGAGTGGAAAAATACAGATAACCATGGACAGCAAGTTCAGCTTAAAACATTGTATATTTCCCCCTAAAAAGCATGAGCGGCCTTAGCAACAATGACGTAAAACAAGTAAGTAGGCGGGGGTGCGTACAACTGAAGGTCGTAGTTAACAAGGAAGCAAAACAGGAAACTCTCTCTCAGGTACATTAACAACTCCTTCTAGGAAGATACGTATGCCGAGCTAAGCACGTGATAAACAGCTTGTGTAATCAAATATGAATGCTTGTGTGATTCTGTATACGCCCTACTGTTGAATAAAAACAGCCTGTTGCTGGGGAGAGCCCAGAGTCGAGTTGGGAACCCGTGAGGAGCGGTGCTCGGCTCTCCCTTTTGAAAAAGGTGTGGTGAAAAGTACTAAAGAATGGACATTGATTATTGATGCTTGTTTAACAATTGCAGACCACCTAATATATAAATCTTCTGTTTCTGAGATCTGATCCGGGGAAGTCTGGGAGGAGTTCAACAAAGGGTACTCGGTTTTGTTGTCTTTAAGTAAACGTCTGATAAATGTGTCATGCATTTACTGTATATCCTTCCCATTTGGATCTTATACACATAAATATAACCAAATTTAACTATAATTTTTTGCCTAAATATTAGAAATGATTGTTTCAATTACTAAATCTAAGTGCATCTCCATGTAATTTAATCTTTGTACAAGTACTGCTGCTCTGCAAAGGACTGGAAGGGTTTGCTTGAAAACATACATACAGTCATAAAGAAGGACCAGACTAGGTTTAGATACGTTTGTATAAAAGTATAAAGCAAAAATTATCTTAAGGAGTCTAATCTAAATCCTTCCGTTTATAGGTACCCCTTTCTCCTACATGCAAACCATAATCTCTGCCAGACTTTTTTCTCTGTAAAAAAAATGTTCCTTTTCATATAATTTCATTAATTTAAGAAAATGTTGTTATTGTGCAGTCAACTATGTTTAGTTTTATTAATAAACTAAGAAAAGTTGATATCCATCCACCCAGCATTCATATTACCCGCTTATCCTGGCAGGCTTGTGTTTTGAGAACAAAAACATTAGGCATTAAAAATGATCTCCCCGAGCTTTCACAACTATACAGTTCAAGTAGATCATCAGTATATATAAAATAAAAGCTGATGACTTTATGTTGACTTAGGGAGAAAGAGGCTTTTCTGTCACAGGTCCTGTAGGGTCTAGAGATGTCAAGGGGTCTAGAAAACACAATTGTTTGTTGGATCTCTTAATGATTTTACTTTTTTGTAAAAAAAATAATTTTCATAAACAGGCATAATTTCAATAAGCATAATCATTAAACCAGTCTTTTTTTCTTTTTTTTTACCTCAATGCTTATTCTGTTAACTTTGTATTTTATTTATTTATTGAATTCATATTAATATCATTAGTCATTTGTTTTTAGCTTTTGATGAACCTGTAACCTTTTAAAGCCCTTATAGCACTACAAATAAATGATGATTATGATGATGAAGGTGGTTGAGTCACAGCACTGTGAGCATTTTCCAGTGTTTGGGAAATTTCTTGTCGTCAATGGAGCAATCTGTTCTCATTTTTAGAATTTCCCTCTGACACAGATTCAACAAAGTTTCAACTCGGAGTAGCATGTCAGAAGAACTGCTCAACATGGTGATTAATAACTGTTCCGGAAAGACGCAAAAGAATACAGAACAACATCCACAGCTCTGCAGACCTCAGCTAAGGTCAGTGTTAAATGCTGGATAGTGCACAAGTGCAAAGACTCCAAAGCTCATTGATCAGTTATTATTGATAGTAAGCTAGTTTCAGTTGGCCTTAGATGCTCTGGGGGAGGGATTAAGACTAGCCAAAGCAAGGTTGCCATACAATTGCGTTTACAACCACCAAATTTAACAGGATGTGGATGAAAAAGGAAGGCTAAGGAATTTCAGTGGAAAAAGCACAGACTATAAGAGTAAAGTTTTTTTAAATCCTTTGTTCCATTTATGGATGACAAACTTAAGTGTGGAAACAGTCACTATAATAGAATAGCTTTTAATTAAAATAAGCTAGGGCTTTACAGACTCAAGGGGCAAAATGCAAAGGCTGGACTTACTCTGTGACATGCTTAGAATTTGATCCCCAGGCTAGGTTTAACTACAAAGTTTGGAAACAGAGGGAATATAGAAACAAATGTCTGGTAGAAGGTCTGCGGGTCATGCGTACATTTCTATCAATGCACAGAAACCTTAAAAAAGGCACATGAAGGCATATACAGAATCATAGATCCATGGGCTAGGTGAAAATGCTATGATGAAAAACTGGTTGTTATTTTATTGCACAGGAGAAGAGAGATGGGAGAGTTAAAATAGACACATCCACTTTCGTTACTTGGGAAGTTTAGAAAAACAGCCTGACGTGGATCACTGAATCTCAGCACTGAGACTCAAAATTTCAGTGGAAATTTATCGTAGGCTTGCTGAGGATTTTACTAAATGGAAGCTTATATGAGGCAAAGCCAATACGGCCAAAGATGGAACCCTGTTGTACTCCATCAGTAACCCAAGAGACTGAAAAGGTTTGTAACTTACACACATTTCAGCTTTCATCTGTTGATCAAGACTTTAACAAAATGATCCGAAAAAAAATTTAAGGGATCTTTCTTAATATAGCAGCTGTTGGCATCAGTGCTTGAGAAAGAGTGTAGAGTTCAGAGTTTCTGAGGGAAACTTGAAGTGACTTACTCTTTCAACACATCAGGAGGAATCAGTTCAATACGAAGATTGGCTTATTGATCAAGCTCTCCTATGTTGTAATGCTTTCCAGGCAGGTCCCACTGGGAGGAGACCCTAGAGCAGACCTAAAAACCCTTGGCAGGATATATATATATATATATGTTCTTGCCTGGGAATCGTTTGGCTTCTCAAGAGTAAAGTGGAATGTGGCTGGGGAGATGTGTCTGGGTTTTCCATCATGGTATTTCCCCCCAATTTCAAACAAGTTGAATACAGTGAATGATAGTATGCACCTGACAAAATTCACAAGATGATAGAGCCAAAAAGCTTTCCCACTATTCCAAGTAAAGAATTCAGAGAAAACTGTAAACATAAATAAATTGTTTTTCCTAGTGGATCTTCTGACCTCTGGCATTAAGACATTTTGAATACTTTGAGAAAATACTGAGAGAAAAACTACATTGTCCCCAATTTGGCATGGCCTCATTGGAAGACACAACAAACAACTGTGCAACCTTCCATTGTAAGTAACAGGTCTTTAGAACCAAGTGGTGACGCTTGCAACATGTACAATATGAGGGCTTTCTGAAGTATGAGATGTATGTCAGTTTGATTTGTACGTTAAAACAGGACTATAAAGTTATAACTTATTTAGGTTCTGTGTATTTCTAATCAGTTCATTTTCATAAGATTTTAAAATACATAAAGTATTAGTAGTACTTTTATTTGTAAATTAAAACGGAGACATATCAAATTTTTCTTATTTCTATTCATTCTTTTAGAACTTGGGTCAGTCACTTTCTCTCTCACATCACTTATTTGAAGCTCTTGACTTTGCTTTGACTGAGTTAAAAAATCTGTACAGGAAGAGTCAAAACAAACATCCTCATCGTGCTGTTTATCTGCCTTGAAGAAGTTGGCAGTCCTGTGGTGCTGTAAGTGATTTTAAACCAATCTGTCCAGCCCTATTCATTATCAGCCTGGAGCAGACCAGAGAGGCACTTACAACTGTTAAATCGTTAAAAGTAATTCACAAACGTTTTCCAGGTTTATGCTAACAGTGTTCATCTTCTGTAAACAAAATGGTTCTCTACAAACAGATTCATCAAGAAAAAGTCAAATAGCATTTATGGGCTGAGGACCAAACTATGATGCTTTACAAAATCAACGAGACACCAGGAAAGATTTCGTTTTGTTGTTCTTCCTGGCAAGCAGGGTCTAAGTTTAATTTTTTTTTAACAGTCAGGATGTCTTCTAGCCTTGGACTTAGGACTTTAGTTTATCTCACTTGCGAACATTTTCCCATACAGTGTAAAGATACAAAGCAGGAAACAGGGAACTGGATGACAGAACAATCCACCCATGGTAAACAAAGGAGAAAGTAACTTTAACGGTTTGAAACAGACAGTGGTGTGCAACCACTAAAGATATGCCTAAACAAAGCAACTGTGTGTCACTTCATGTTTTCGAACCCAGCGAGGGAAACAGAATTTATTTCTGCAGCCACAACCAAATATTCCCGATAGAAATTAATATTCATATTAAAAATGAATCATGAGCCCCACGAAGAATCCAGCCTGTGAGGATTTCGAGGAGATTAGGAAAGCGTTAGATTTCTTTCTGAAGAGACCTCGGCCATCCGACTCCAGCAAAAGTCCATCTTGGACTTAGTTGAAGAGGGGAGGGCTTTGCGACTGCTCAATGAGGAGAAGGACAAGCAGATTGCCGTTCTGGAGAACCGAGAGTCAGATTTGGAACAGTACACCAGGAGGAACGATGTGATCATTACCGGACTGCGTGTCAAGCCGCGTTCCTACGCCATCGCGGTGGCAGTTCCCTGTCCGGCTGGCGAGCCGTCACCCAGCCTGACGAAGTCCACGGAAGAACAAGTGGCCTCCTTCCTCTTGTCCAAGGGGACAAAGCTGGACTGTGACTCCGTGGAAGCATGTCGCCTGCTCCCGAGACGAAATAACACTGACAGACCGGCGATCATCATGAGATTCAGCAACTGTAAACACAATTCTGCTCTGCTGAAACAGGGCAGCCTGCTAAAAGGGTCAGACGTGTTCATTAATGAGCACCTGACCAAGAATAACACCGACATCGTTAGGAAGGCCCGGTCCCTGAGGAAGCAGAGGTAGATCCAGTCTACGTGGACCACAAACTGTGGGGTCTTTATTAAGCTGAACGGAACACCGGAGGAGGCGAAGGTTTTGGTCGTTCGGGACATCACGGAGTTGGACAAATATGACTGAACTCTCTGAGGATCATTTGAGCACAGGTGATATCATGCACGGCTCACTTTCACCATGTCACAAGTCACAGGAACAGCTTCTTCTTCCCTTATGGACACAACACTAACACTTACAACTGTTAGTGCCGACAACCTGGAACTGAAAACATTTAGCTATACGGATTATAATAGTCAGGACAGGGAAGAGGATATGGATCCAGATAACAACTTTTTCAGTGATATTGTTGATAACTGCTGCTACTATACAACGGATCAACTCAACGGGGAAGTTCAAGTACATAGTAAACTTTCAATCATACATTTCAACAGCAGAAGTTTATATGGTAATTTTAACAGCATCAGAGACTGTCTGAGCCAGTTCAAACAGCCATTAAGCATCATAGCTATCATAGCTGACTTTGAGCTGGAGGGCTTTGAGTTTAATTATATCAATAGAAAAGGGAAACCTGGAGGAGGAGTAGCAGTATATGTTGACAAAAACTTGAAGTATAAAATAGTAGAAATCATGACTAGATAACTAAAGATGTATTTGAGTGTATAACAGTTGAAATATATATGGAAAAACCCAAAAATGTCATTGTTAGTTGTATTTACAGAGCTCCTGGTTCCAATATGAAAATATTTAGGGAATGGTTTGAGCAAAAATATACAGTTACATCTCAGAAGGTCTTTTTCATCTGTGGGTACTTTAGTATTGATCTACTGAACTCAAATAATCATAAACCTACTGAAGAGTTCATTAATACCATGTTCAGTTTGAGCCTTTTTCCCAAAATCACCAGACCTAGCAGCATCACACATATCAGTGATACATTAATAGATAATATATTTAGTAATATTCTAGATACTAATATTATAAGTGGATTGATAATTCAACATATTAGTGATCATCTTCCCGTTTTTCTTGTTAGTGACAATTTCTTTATGAAAAATAAGGATAAAAGTAATCCAGAGTTTAAAAGAGTAAGAACAGAGGAATCAATCAAATCTTTCAAAGATGATTTAATGAAACATAACTGGGAGTTTTATAAAGCATAACTGGTATTCTATGAATAACTAAACAGGATTACTACAATAAATCATTAGATAGAAATAAGAAAAACATCAAAGGGTTAAATAATATTATCAAGAAAAATTTGGGAAAAATTGATTTTCAGCAGTTTTTCATAAATAATGACGGCAATTTTGAGGACAGTAATGACGTTGTCCATAATTTCAATACATTTTTTGTGAGTGTGAGACCCAAACTGGCAGAAACAATTCTGATCCTGCAACAACTGGAGCTCTGAATGAAACATTAATCAGCAGAAATCCTCATTCAATGTTTCTCACTGCTGTGGGAGGAAATGCAATTATAAATATTGTCAATAAATGTAAAAGTAAACGGTCAAATGATTGTGATGGCATTGATATTACAATAATTAAGAAGGTAATTGAGGAAATAATTCAGCCTCTGACTTACATCTGTAATCTGTCACTTCGATCAGGTAAATTTCCAGAAAAGATGAAAATTGCCAAAGTTATTCCACTTTATAAATCTGGGGACTGACACCATTTCACAAATTATAGGCCTGTTTCTCTACTTCCACAGTTTTCCAAAATTTTGGAGAAACTATTTGTGGGTAGATTAGACATATTCATTAATAAACATAAACTGCTATCTGAAAGTCAATATGGATTCGGATCACAAAGATCTACAGCTATGGCAGTCATTGAATTAATAAAGGAAGTCACCAGCTCCTTAGATAATAAGAAATCTGCAGTTGGAGTATTTATTGACCTCAAAAAAGCTTTTGACACAATAAATCACAAAATATTAATTAAGAAATTGGAGAGCTATGGTATCCGGGGAGTAGTCCTGCACTGGATGAAAAGTTATCTAAGTAACAGGCAACAATTTGTGCAAATGGGTGACTGCCAGTCATCATGCTTGGAGATTGTTTGTGGTGTCCCCCAGGGGTCAGTATTGGGGCCAAAATTGTTTATTCTTTACATGAATGACATCTACAAAGTTTCTAAAAAACTTAAATTTGTTTTGTTTGCAGATGATACTAATATCTTTTATGCAGATGATAATTTGGATCAGCTTATGGCTGACATCAACTTTGAGTTAAGTCAACTTAATATATGGTTTGATATTAACAAATTATCATTAAATTAGGATAAAACAAAGTTTATCTTGCTTGGAAACTGCAAAAGCATAATAAATGTACATGTCCTAATAGATAACATGACAGTAAAGAGAGTTACAGAGGTTAAGTTTTTGGGAGTAATAATAATATAATATCTCCCCTATTTTAGCTTCCCTTCATTGGCTCCCTGTCAAACTTAGAATAGATTTTAAAATTCTTCTTTTGACATATAAAGCCCTCACTAATAAAGCTCCATCGTATGTCAGAGATCTGATTACTCTTTATGACCCTAACAGAGCACTTCGCTCTCAGACTGCAGATTTACTGGTGGTTCTTAGAATCTCTAACAATGGGAGGTAGATCTTTCAGTTATCAGGCTCCTCTCCTGTGGAACCAGCTTTCAGCTTTAGTCCGTGAGGCAGACACCCTGTCTGGTTTCAAATCTAGGCTTAAAACCTTCCCGTTTGATAAAGTTTATAGTTAGGAAGAGGTAGAGAAGACAGCCTAATCCGGTTGGGGAGGAACTCAGTCTTGAAAGGCGGTTCTCCTTTGGTCTACCTTCTTCATGTCTCACTCTATAGGGTTAAGTTATTTAAGCTTTTCTGTAGTTATGCTGCTATAGCCTTAGACTGCTGGAGGACAAATCTGAACACTTCTCTCTCTGCTACCTTCTTCCTTTGTCCAATCTACCTAGTTACCGTTATTTCAACCTTGTTAACCTTTTGTTTTTCTCTTAATGTTCTTCTCCCCATAGTAACCACACCTGGGCTGGCTTTCTGTTAGCTGAGACAGCTTCTTTGATGAGAACATGGGCTGAGATGCTTCCAGTGACGTTCTACAACTGCTGCTATAAACTCTATTATTTCAGTATCTTGTGCTTCTAATTTAGGTTTCTGTCTCTTCAAACCCCCAGTCGGTCGTGGCAGATGGCTGCTTGTACTGAGCCTGGTTCTGCTGGAGGTTTCTTCCTGTTAAAGGGGAGTTTTTCCTCTCCACTGACGCTACATGCATGCTCAGTATGAGGGATTGCTGTAAAGTCAACGACAACACAAGCCATTGTTTTGGTCTGCTGATTCCAGAAGAGTGAATGCCGAAAGTCAATGACTCGATGAAATCTGCTGGGGTTCCTTAGATTGGAAACTTTTTAAATCGATTTGTTTATGATGTATCTTTGATTTTAATTAATTTTCTGTGTAGTGCCTTGAGACGACATCTGTTGTAAATTGGCGCTATATAAAAAAATTTATTCTTGATTCTTAATGATAGACAATAAGATTTGCTGGAGACCTCACACAAAACACATTCAAACAAAAATATCCAGAAGTATTGTTGTTCTCAGCAAAGCTAAACATTTTCTAAATAATGCTGCCCTTCATATCCTGTATTGTTCACTTATTCTACCTTACTTGAGTTACTGTGTGGAAATATGGGGAAATACCTATAAAACCTTGCTGCAACCAATACGCATATTACAAATAATGGCCATCAGAATGATCCATAAGGCAGGACTCCACGACCATACTAACAAACTATTTATAGAGTCCTGCCTCCTCAAATTACCAGATCTGGTAGAAATTCAAACAGGTCAGCTGATGTACAAAGCTAGAAATAAACAACTACCAGAAAATATTCAAAAGCTGTTCACTGATAGAGTGGGGGCTATGACCATAGGGAAAACCTTAACTTCAGAACCTTGAGGGTTCGAACCACCATGAAGAGAATGTGCATTGCAGTCAGTGGTGTGAAGGTCTGGAATAAACTCCAGAAAGAACTTAAGCAATGTCCAAGCATGAGTCTGTTTAAAAAAAGGATCAAATTGATGTTTTTAAACAGGTACTGTGATGACAAGGTGAGATGAATGGTTTCGAATCTGAACATTGCGTGGGTAAATGTGGATCTAGGCCGGATGTGTGTGTGAGTGACAGTATGCACTTGTGTAAAAGAAGTAAAATAAGTTTTACTTCTTCATACCCCTTTTCAGACAACTTCATGATGTTTACCGATTACTTTTAAAAATTTTTTTATTTATATGCTATTATTATTGTTAATTTCTGAAATTCATTTATTTGTTGTTTATTGCTTTTGTTGATTGTCTGAAATAAAAAATACAATACAACTTGTGGACATTAAGCTATAACCATTGCGCAACATTTTACAATTGTGTCTGGAAATAAAATTCCACTGGGTTATTGTTCAGCCATTAACTGTACATTATTCTGTTAGGATTTAGGCAATATCTCCGATGACGTTTATCTCAACTTGGCTGACAGAACACTGAAAGGCCCAAAGGAGCCTCCCTCTGGAGTTCTGCAATTGCATTTAAATAAGTTCAAAGGTCCGTCGGGTGTATTTACTACCAATTGTTTCATACCGGTTATAAAATGGGCTTCATCATCAAGGTTTTCTAATGGGAAAAAGATGAAGGCATATGTTGTTTAAAAATGTCTTTACAGCTTTATTACAGTAAAAGCAGCAACATAAAAAATAATAAAAAATGTCCTTCCCGATCCAGAAATGAATATTGTTTAAAATATTATTTCATTATCAATGACAAGTGTGATTGGAAAAAACAAACAAAACAAAAAACAAAAAACAAAGAAAAAAAATAAATACAACTGATGCACTCTTTACATTCAATGTTTTATTTGCAGATTTTCTTTGTTTCATAAAGTTAAACATGCCAAGAGATTGTTTAGGAGAAGATGCCTGCAGACTGACACTAACATTTTCAGACAGCTTTGTCTGTGTTCAAATTGTGTTATCTTACAGTCTTAAGTCTAAAGTAAAATTTATGCATTTTTTTCCAACTGTTCTGAGCTGTACAGAAAGATGTCCAATTTTTGGATTGATTTAGAACTGTATTTTGATTAAAGCTGGGGCTCTGGTAGGTCCACCAAAGAAACATCTAAAGTTTTCTTTTTGTTTACTTGGCTGTCTGCTTCAAGTCATTATGATGGAAAATTAATATAAGCAGACTTCTTGAAGAATATTGCTATATGTTACAGTTGGATAATTCCCTTCTTGGTTGGTCTCATTACTCATTACTCATTACTCATTTCATGACCTGTTGGTCATGAAATGAGTAATGAAAGGTTTGACCTAAAGATCTGCTGACAACTTCCTTTATTTATTTATTTGGTTACTGCTTGAGGATACAGTGTTGTTTTTGGCTGAGAATGCGTCCTAGTTTCAGATAGTTTTAGTCATTTCTAAATGTAATAGTGTTAGTACATTCGACAAAAAACAAAAATGCTTTAGTCAAGTTGAAATAAGTTTGAGTGAGAACCTTTTCACCTACTTTCTTTTCCAAATTATACTCACATATCTCTCGCAATTTTTAGTTATTAAAGAGCATAATTGGTTTCGCCAATAAAAAAGGTTGCCACTTAAATTATTTTCACTTCGTCTATGAAAACAACACTGCAAGGTTACCATAGTAGGCAACTTTATGAATGAGCAAACATTTAAAAACAAATGATTCTCTAACAAAGAGAAAATCTTGCATTTACCTCCTTTTTTGTGAAGGTATTTAGTGTGCAATCCAAACTTCTATTTATCCTCGGAGGAAAAAGGTATTCTGCAAATACAAGCAACCTTCCAGTATATTCAATTAATCAGTCACATCATTATAATCTTATTGAATTGTGTTCATATTTTATATGGTAGATCAATACAAAGCAGCACAAAAATTTTAATTTTAAGAAAAGTCAATATGGTTATCAGAATGTTTTTTGAAGCTTATGTGTTCACTTCAGATATCCGCCCCCAGCCTAACTCATTGATGCAGGTTAATGACGCCAAATTTCATGATCCACTCCAATGTGGCGTATTACTTATAACCTTTTGCCCTGTTACTAACATTCAACATTTGTCCTCACTGTGCAACACACTTTTGTCAATACAGATTATTATAGCCCTTTCAAAAGAATTAAACACACATTTTTCTGCTAGAGAAAAAGAAAGAAAATCTTTGTTTACAGCAGTTTAGTTGTATTTCTATTACACAGTCGTTAGTGGTGATACATTGTGTCCCGAAGAAGATGTGTGCGCTGTTAAACTTTATAGATGATTAAAAGTTTATGTCTAAAGCAGAAAACAGTGTAAAAGTTAGAGTTGATGTTATATCCTTGCTGCAACATACATCCTCTGTCAGATAAGTCGCATAGCTCAATAATTAAAACTAGTCACTTGTTCAAATAGTAGTCATTGATTGGTGGGAGCAGACAACATCTCTTCACCTCTTACCACATTATGCTGAATCGGAAAATGTGGTCATACAGTTTACACTCAGACATGCAGCTTAGAGGAAACCAGCAGCATTTTCTTTCTCAGTGTCAGTAATATGACTGAAAACAACACAATACTAAGAACTGTCAGTTGCCCTAGGCTCAGTGTAAGTTTGAAAGTAACAGAATGAAAGTATTTATCAGCATTTACCAATGAAACACATCCAATCCAAACACCTGCTGCTGATGTTCAGCTATTCTTTCTGTTTTAAAAGTTAATGATTTACCTTTTTTATTGCTCTTAAAACTATCTATTATTTCAACGGACGTTTCCATATTATATGACTGGTTAAAGATTAATCACTTGATCTGGTTTAAGTTTAGTGAATTCTCTACCATACATAATTTAGAAGACATTTCTTTTCAAAGATTTCTTTTAAAAATGAACAACCTCATAAAAAAAAAAGTTAAAAAACAGAGGTTTATGCATCATTTTTGTTCTACTCAGCTGTAATTTTTTTCAATTAAACGCTTGCATACCTTTAATTTAGATTCGAAACTTATTAGGCATCCATTCTGTAATTCAGCTTTTACTAGTCAGAAAAAATTAGGGGGAAATAAAAACAATGTTGGGGAGTTGACTTTTGTAACCATCCTGCTATTGTCCAAGGAGATATTTTTTGGTCCTTTGTCCTTGGCAGACAGAAGAAATACTTTACTCCAGATTTTGTTGCTTATATTTAAAATATCTTGGAAAACTAAGTAAACACTATAAAAATTGTTCACATATTGTCACAATGCAACCACAAACTGCAGCATATGTCTCCACGTGACAGACGTACATAAAGTCATACTTAAAGAGAGGTGGGGCTTAAAAAAAATCTTGACAAATCTTGACAAAGCCAGCTGTTAGATATATATGTCCAACAGCTTTGCAACTTCAAAACGATTTTTGCCCTTTTAACGCTTGTGCGGTCTTAACGTTCTGTTACCTCCCCAAGTTTTATTGGTCAAAAATGACCTGCCCTGCCCTTGAATTAATTATATAGAAAGAGAATAGAGGAGTTATCAATCTAGAACTGGTTGTAGAGGTATGGCAGACAATCCACTTGTTCCAGACCTCACTGATGGCTGCCATTTTCTCTGTCACAGGCTTTACTGATCTTGGCTAACGTTTGTCAAATTGTAGAACGAAAAATTGCCCTGCCATTCTTAATACCCGAGGAAACTATGCGTAGCCTCACCCCGGGGCCAATATTCACCCGCTAATATCACAAGCTCTATGTTATGTTAGGTCAGTCTCATCCGTATTTTTCCAGGCTATTTTAGGAAACCCCCAAAAATTGGTATTTTCCAGGAGGATTTTTTCAATAGTTGGTGTTATGAACAGGGGAAAGGTGGAGTCTATAGGTATCCTGGACATGGGCAGCTGAATACCTTGTTGGCACTGGAGTCATTCTTATGACATTTGATGCTACTGTTCTTCCCTGATTGCTGTCTGAATATGTTAAGCACCATGCAATTTTGCTGTTTTCTTGACAAAAATGTCTCTCTACCGGCTTGAGGAAATTTTCTGTCAGGAAATGGTTTGTTCTTGGCTGGTGTGCTGCTGTTTTCCTTCCTGTGTTCTCTATAGGGGGGCGTGTCCTCTAGGCTGTCCTCAAGCAGGAGCTGCTGTCTGGGTGTTACTCATCAGCCTCATTAAGTAGTGGAGGATATAGGGAGCGACTTGGCCATTCAGCGCCTGGTTGTTGACCTTCTATGGTACTCCAAAGCCTTCCTTGTATTTTTGTCCATTCTCTCGTGTCTTCAGTTGCTTTCGTGTCTCTAGTGTCCCTACTAACTACTCTTGTGTTTGCAACACCCAGGTTTCAGCTCAAGTACTCCTCTCAGAAGAGATCATTACATACCTCTCTACAAGAAGATAAAGACTAAAGACTTCACTCACCAACGCTAGCCACTCCTCTGACTCCTCTATCGACCTGGGTTTGCTCGAGCTCGCAGTCCGCCCTCCGACCTCAACCGACAGCCTCCATCGTCCATCCACGCAGCAACACACCACAACCCAAGTTAACCAGATCCGTTCATCTCTCCCTGGCGGTAAACTGCCCACCACCCAAGTAAGACCTTCATCTCTCGGATCATTCAACTCACCTGTCTACCTTTCTCCAGAGCTCCTGGTTCCCCTCGTCACCCACGAATTCCCGCAGCCGCTCAGAATATCCCCATCAACATCTCCAAGATAATTTTTAATAAACAAAATTATCTGATCAGTTGTCTCTTGATTAGTCTTCCTGCATATGAGTCTGAGCCCTTACTAAAACCATGACATTTTCTCTTCTACATCATCTGAAGATGCATCATCTTTTGAGTTGTTCTCCCCCCATCTTGCCCTTCAGATATATCTTCCTCATCTTGTTCCTCCAGAGGTCCTGAAGATATCTCATCCAGGAACTGTTGGACATTGAAATCAAAATCAAACAAACTAAGAGTTCCTTTGATTCAAGGTCCCTTAAAATTCTCTA
>JAVLVB010000002.1:12348018-12362949 GCA_032876305.1 Orestias chungarensis
TGTGTGTGTGTGTGTGTGTGTGTGTGTGTGTGTGTGTGTGTGTGTGTGTGTGTGTGTGTGTGTGTGTGTGTGTGTGTGTGTGTGTGTGTGTGTGTGTGTGTGTGTGTGTGTGTGAACTTGTCTGTGTGTTCTCTGCCTCCTCAAAGCTACATTACCACATCCATTGTTTTTATGTGTCCCTGAATAAAAGTGGTAATGGCAATAGATTGTGTCAACTGGATTGTTGCAGCTCCTACTGTTCTCAGGTGGGCCACACACTTAGTAGATTTGCACTGGTGTCAGATCCATTTGATCATCAGAGATTTTATGTTGGGGCAGCTTTTTTGTTTTCTATTGTTCTCTAACAATCCTATCTTTTACAAAAACGCTGCAGTTTTACAGTAATCCTCTAATACATAGAAGAGAATGTATTTTCCATTAGGTATTTTCTGATCCCAGTTTGTTGCACCTAATTTCAATTAGGAGCAGAACGGAAATGCACACCACACCTTTCAGAAAGTATGCCTTTTGTTTTGTTCTACTAAATATAATCTTAACAATTATGCAGTCGTTCCTGGTTGTGAGATGGCAAAATATACAAAGGTTTGTGAGGCAACTCTTGACAAATCGGATTGTTTAAAGGTCTACACTTGAAAACGTTTCATTCCTAGGGGTCCAACATATTTATTCCTCTGACTCCAGGGCTGGTTATAGTCAGTCACTGTGAAGGACATTAACTGAGGTCATCTGACATCCTGGTATTGTCTTTCTTAAGGCTATTTTAAAGTACCAAGCCCAATCCAATAGTGCTTTAAATCAAACTGACAAGTTTTGGCAAAGAAGTTCTGGGTTGTCTTGTTGAACTTAATTTATTTAATGAAACTTGTTGTTTAAATATAGTTGTAAGAATTTATTTCTGCCTCCCAGACCTCTGACTTCATGACGCGATTTTAACATAAACCAAACACTGTACTTTAATATGAGGTTGATGTCAAATGAAACAAGCCTGATTAGGTGTATTTTATATAAATATGTGTAAACGGTAAACTGTACAATCAAAACAATGACATTCTTGAAACTAAGTCAATGTATGGTAATGTTTTCAATTTATACATAAAGTCAATACGCTTAAAACAACCGTGAGCAACGCAGGCTAATATTAGATGTAGTAACCTTGATGGTTTACTTTCCTTTCACACCATCCAAAATCCATGTTGACAGAAGCCATAATGAAGAAGTAAGAGCAATTTTTATGTTTGTGCACCGATTTAGAACTATTGCTTTGTAGTTGTCCTTTTCAACACCAAGTCATTCATTACTTCACCAACAGCATTCATTTCAGCGGCCAGTGTCACATCAAAGCTGAAGTTGTTCAATGCTTTAGAGCTGGTGACAGAAAAAAGTATATTTATAGACTAATAACCTTTTTAAGTGTTTGAGCATGGGGCTCTGTCTATGTTCAGCTGTGGAAGACCATCAGCTTCAACTCTATACAGACAAAGATTTCTGTTTCAGAGCTGTATTCGGATCTAATGAGTGTTAAAACAAACAAAAAAACAAACAAACAAAAACAACAACAACAACATTGTCATTAAAGGAGAGAATGGATAGTTGCACTGGTTATAAATTAGAGAATAGACATCAAATACACATAAAGGCAATAAATAATAGCAGTCTGGTTATTTTGCAAAGGGGATGGGATCACAAGGTTTTGTGATTTTAATCTGACAGAAATGTGAGAACCTTCGAATTAATCTGAAAGGCACTAAAACAATAAAACCCATGTAGCCAAAGTTTGTTGAGGTTAATCCTGTTTACACCATTTTTAAAGGGAAAAAAGAATAGTTAATAATTTAAATAACAGAAAGAAATAATTTTGTTTTTTGAATAACCTTATTCGCAAGAAAATCTGCATTATGCCTTTTAAAAGGGAATAAAAATCCAAATTTAATCCAAACATTAAAAGTTAGGTTATTTCGACAAAGGAGACACATTTTAAAGAAAGCTTAGAATTTCTTCTTACTACCTTAAGCTGTTACAGAGATAATTTGCAGTGGCTCCAACACAGTAGTTAAAGTATTTTTTTCACTTTGGTAAAGACAATATATTGGCCGGTCTTCTTCAGAATAAATGCATTATTTTTCACTTCCAAGAGAGGGCACCAGAGATCTGTGGTTTCATTTTAACTCCCCCTCCTTTCATGCAGGGAAACTAAACAGCGGGGTGTTTTCGGCATCTTTGTGCAACTTTGATGAATTGCCATTACTGGAAAATGGGTGTGATTAAAGTCTATATTGCGCCTCTAAACAAGAAGGATATACGACCCAGTGTGCTTGAAAGTTTTTTTTTCTTCTGTGCTGCAAAGACATTGTACTAAAAATAAATTAAAAGTATTATATGTAACACCCAGCTGATGACAGTATATTTAATTTTGTGAACAAATTACACTCTGCTATTCTGCTTTTCATGCTATAAGTGTCACTCATCACAAAGTCCCTGTGACCTTAGGTCAGAGCTTAAGTTTTGTCTTTTCAGTTAAAAAAGTTGTATGCACCTGTTCATCAGCAGATAGGGACAGATTTTTAAAAGCAGTTAAATGAGTTGTTATTCAGCAATCTTTGCCCCTAATTCTTGTTCAGTACTACATTCTTGTTTCCCTGCTGTGTCTTGATCACGTCGGACATCTCACCAGCTTCTGTTTCCAGACGTTGATCTTGCCTATTGCCTTTGAACTCTGGCCTCTGTTGCTATATCTGTTAGCCTGAATCTACCCTCACCTACCCAACATAGTTTCCATATCCTATCTTTTGAATCAGGCCCGATCGACTAATCCTTGTGCCTGGCTCTGCTTTTATGATTTGGACCCAGTTTCTGTTCTTTAAACTACAAGTTTAGCTTGAGTGTGTCCAGTTTCCACTTTCTGCTTTCATGTCAGACAAGCCCCAGTATGCTCTCTCCAAGAGCCAAGGTTAGCTCATCCTCATACTGTTTTCAATAAACGTACTTCAGACTTATTACACAGTGCCGGCTGAAATTTCGGGTCGTTCTTTTACATTCCAAGCCTTTAAAGAAACAGTTGTACAAACCTATTTTCTGTAATAAGTCACACAAAACCAAAGTTGCTCTTTATGTCAGAGTAACTGACTAGCTGAATCAAAAACATACATTGCATTTATTTAGCTGTGCTACTTTCAGTCATGAAACTAATGTCTGAGGAAGAAACTGCACTTTAATCTAAATGGTCAAACAGTACTGTAACCAAAAATGTTTTCAGACCTTTTAAACCTTCTCTTATTAGAATCATAAATGTTAAGATATTTAAACACTGTTTTAAACAATAAACCAAAATAAAGTAGTTTATAGTTCATAAGTTGAGAGAATATGATTCATAGTAAAGATGTGAAAAGTGAATCTTGGTTTTATGTTCAGCCTCTGCTTGTAGAACTGTCTTTTCCAACAATTACAGCTTTTTAGTGGTTGTACCGATTTTGAACCTATTTACCTTTTATACACCTTCACAAACTCTAGCTGACCAGTTTTCTTGATCCTTATTAGGAAAAGCATCTTCTAAGCAAGATGCTACCAATAGATTTCAGAGGGTACATATCAAATTTTACTTGCAGTTCAAAAAAATATGTTTTGTTAAGGTTGTTGCACAATTTAATTTTGCCCTTTTGCTCATACAAGTATCTGTTGCAGAGCACTAGATGCCTCCTCCTTCTTCCAGAGTTCCCATGAACCTCTGTGCTGTTTTACCTATTAATGCTGATCTAGTCTGTTTTTTTTTTCAGTTCGGGTGTGTGGTCAAGTTTCGGTAAATTTGCAGTTTTGCTATTTAGGATCTAAAAAAAGCTTAAAGTGGGTTACTGTTTTGTAAGGTGGTTTAAAAACATTTCTATTTTTTTGTTGTTGTTGAAAGCTTAATTTACTAGTAAGATCTTTTCTAATTGAATTACTGGAAAGACTGACATACAAAGAGAATAACATATACAAAGAAATAGAAGCAGCTAAATCACCTTAAATATGTAACAGTGTTTCTAAAATGCAAAACAAGCACAGAGCATGAAAGTTTTTATTAATATAGAAGTCTATTTGTTACACTGTTTCATTATGACACAAAAACACAATCTTATGCATATTCTTTGAGGGCATTGAAGGCCTTATTTGTTAAAGATGAGCTGAGTAGCATATTTTTGCACATGACATTGTAAAGCACAGGAGAGTAAAACAGTTCAGTATAGAAGCTGTACATGGAAATCTAATACTCATGTTGATGTAACAGTTGCCACAGAACTCACTGGAACACACAGCAGCAACATCTGAGACATCTTTAGAAAGTTGTTGGGAGAGAAAAAAAGACCAGCGGAATATTGAGACTGTGATCACAAACACAGAATTTGTAATTTACTTTCACATACAAACCTTAGGTATAAATACAAAACTTTTGAGTTAATAAAACCATAAAAAGGGTAATGAATGTACAGGCATTTATATCTACAGTAATTTCCTCATATGAAAAAAGGAAGGTTGTGGTCCTCCAAATATATTTATTTAGTTTCACAGTATACTTCTGACCACCCAGGATGTAAGATTTTCATTGTGTTTATCAGAGTTAAGGCTAGGGAAGATTGTCATGGTCTGTTTTTTTTTTCTCTGGTTAGTTTGCTGTAGTTGTCTTGTTTACTTATGATTAAGTTATGGTTTTCTCTAGGTTATTTTCTATTTTGGTTGAGTCTTTGTTTTGTTTTTCTTTTCTGTGTTCTCTAGGTCCTCCTGCTGTCTGTCCCTCTTTTTCTCTCTTTGTGTGTTTTCCCTCAGCCTGAGTCTCATCATTACTTACACCTGTTTCTAATTATCTGGTCATCTTCTCCACTGCTCCACCTCATTCTCCTCAGTATTTAAGCCTGGTTCTCTCATTCACTACTTGCTGGATTATTACGTTACCTTACCTCTCCTTGTTGCTCTGTTCTCCTTAGTTCCAGTCCTCTTCGCTTATCATTAAGTTCCCCCTTCTGCTCGCCTGCTTCACCGTGCTGGTCTCTCTGTAATTACGTACTCATCCGATACTTTATGTCATCAGTTGTTTTGTTCCTTGCAGCTTCTGGTTTGTTCTTTATTGTCTTTCATTTTCCTCCTGCGTTTTTCTTCGGTCTGTTTGCCGCATTATTTATCAGTTTCAGCTCGTGTTCTGTTCATTATTCATTCTTACAATAAATCAATATTTCTTTCTCCAATACACCTCTGCTCGAGTCATATTTGCCGTTCCTGACAAAGATACTGTTACTGTGATGGCCGTTTTAGGTAGGCAAAAGGTAAAACATCTACTTGTGGGGTGTGTGGTCTGAAGAAATCTTAACTTCTGCTCAACTGCACAAGCCCTGGATGAAGGGAAGGTCCGCCCCTAATGAGCCACCCTGCACAACTAATTTACTGTTGCAGTTTCAAAACATATTCCTAAGGGATGTTGATTGGAAAAGATGACATAAACTGCAGGGGGTGCAGCATGTAGGCCTGTGATATCTTTCTAAAGCTTTATCACCAGTTGCTCAAGGGATCAGGGCAAGAAACCAGTGGTCATTGAATCCTGTTATGGTGGGTTTCTTAGGGACCAGGATGACAGTGAAACACTTAATAAAGAAGAGAGCACGAATAAACTCAATACTTACATTAACACAGTTTTATAATATAATTTTGGTATTTGTGGTCTTATGTTAAAATTAAATATAGGCTGCTTACTTGAAGTTAAAACAAGTTTGCCGTTCTACTCGCTTGGAAAAAAACTCCCTCTCCCTTACTAATACTACGATCAACTTAATCAATAAAACCAATTCCAAGCTTTGACTTTTTTATTTTACAACCCCGAAAAAATTTTATGGATAGAAATGAAGATTAAATTTGAGCGAATAAAAGGATTTCATAGCAATTAGTAGTACTATATTATTAATTTAATTAATACAATTAATTTAATTTTATTAATTATACTAATACAATAAAAATTATGTGATTTTTTTAAATGAATGATTATTCTCCTACCTTGTAATATGCTTAGATGGAAAAGAGGCTGGAAAAGGTGAAGATATTCTCTTAAAATTCAAAGACAGTAATCAGTTAAAGCAAATCAGAGAAGTTTTTTAAAAGCATTTTGCAGGAAAATAATCAGGTTGCCTTTCTAGAGTTTAAGTTCATGACACCGTTCCTGTCCCACGGACTTCCCTGTCTCAATAGACATCAAACCTGTTTTTTCTTTTGGACTCCTGCCTTTTGACCTGGTCTCTGGTCTGTCACCCAGAATCTGCTTTCACGTGCCTAAATTAGTTATTTGCCCTGACTCCCACTTCTCATCTGACTCACGGATCAGTTGAAAACTGTACATGAAATGGTAAGTTTAAGATAGAAGAAATTCAGACTCTGAGGACTCAGTTCAGACCAACGAATATTCACACAAGTGAGATTTTAAACAGAGAATTGGAAGCAAGCTATTCCGTCAGGCACCTATAATAAAATATTTATAATTGCAGTATGCATAATGTGAAGGAACCCAATTTAAAACAGACACGACAAACAAGAATTGCTAGACAAAGCTGTAAATCTAGATGCATATGTCAGTAAGTAAGAAAAAAACGGACATGCTTACAAAGACAGGGAAATTGAGTAGTGGAATAAAACTAATCAATCTTAAAGAGGGATAAAAAATTAGAAGCAGTCACAGGAGATTAAACAAATGTGAAACACCTATGAATAAAAAGATAGAAAAACCTTAAGACAACATAGCTTTTTCTGTATAAAACACAGAAATAAATCAAACAACACAACCTGAGCAAAGAATTAAAAAAAAGAGTCAATAGGGAGGGCTCAATTAAAAACCATAGAGGTGGGAGCCTCATGCTGTTTGATGCTTTTGTTCACCAGGGAGACAACAACGTGGATCATAGTTGATGGGAAGATGAAGCTAAATAAAACACAGTTTTAAAGACCAAATATCCTTAATCTACAGCCAAAGCTGTAATGGAATGATTACAGCAAGTCAAACTTCATACCTCGCTTTGTCTCAGACACTGTAGCAACACATAAAAAATTATGTCCACTGCCACTATTTAATTAGATTCTTATAAAAACAACAGGAGAACTGATTATACTATTCTTAGTACCATCCATTTTTGGTCTAAACATCTTGAAAACAAAAAGGCCAATTCTCAAGTTTGATTCAGCTTTTGAGTCTAAACAAACACACCGGCTCTAAGAGAGTCTGTTGATAATGGGTGTCAGTACCTTCTCAATTAAATGGTTTCACTCTTTCCTAAATAACTGAACAAAACACACCAAGTTTAATGGAACTCTCTTACCACAAAACACTGGAGCTTCTCAAGGAAGTGTCTTGTCTAAGTATTTTTTCCTTTGTCTACAAGAGACTGCACTACACTTCTGAATAACTACATTGTGAAAAATGCAGGTGATTCTGCCACCTGGCAGATGATATTGGCCTTTCAATATGTTACAGTGAAATTGAGTCCTTCACTAAATGGTGTTATAAAAACTTCTATGCCTTCAGTTAAATGTCAAGTACACAAAAGTTCTTTGACACTGATGAGGCACAGGAAATGTTTCAAACCATGAGCCTCTCATCATAAAAGAGATTCAAATTCAATGTCGGGGACAATGTTATTTGAAGAAGAAGGCTCTCGTTGCAATTGCGTGACATTTTTTTCCTCTGCTGGGTTTTTTCACCCCTTCTTGTCACCAACACCTTGTGAACCATGTCATCCCATTTTATGCTTAAATGTTGTTTTATTGTTCATAGTTTTGTGGGCTGGTTACTTTACTGGTAGTACAGAAATGTTTTCTATTTGCTCAGTATCCATCTGAAGCATCTCTCGTACAAAAACATACAACCGCCCCTGCAAATTATTTATTTTGATTCAAAACCAGCTAAATGGAAAAAAACACATTCTTCAGCTTTCAAATCACAATTACAAATAGTTACTCAAACAAAAAAATAAAAAAATAAACAGAACTAAAATGATAAAATCAAAAAGACAAACCCTTTTTCAGTTTACTAGTTTAAAGGGGAAAAGATCAAAATAGGCAGAATAAGAAAATGTTAATAAGGTAACATTTAAACATGTAAACTAAAAACCATGTGCTCTATCCAAATGCACTTAGTTGGCCACACACTTAAAAGGCTTTCTTTCCTCCCTTTAAACAACCGTTACATTTCTCTGCTTAAAGTGTCTCACAGGAATTGTTATATAAAACAGTTTTTCAACTAGATTTCCCTTTCATGTCCTGCACAGCATTACCTGCAGCATATTGTGGTTCTGAACAAAAATACACTTTTTAAGTCTTAATGCTGTGATATTCTTTTGCTATGGTATTTGCAATGTTCATTTTCAAATGTGCAACAGTTTATATTTCCTCCAACAGTTGATATTTTCTCCCTTATTCCATGTTAATGTATCTCTTGTTTGATTAGGATAGATAAATGCACTGGAACAATGAACACCTCTGATAAAACAGAGTCATTGCGGCTAGTCCTCTGTGAAAAGGTCCTAAAGTGGGTGTGGGGGGTTCTGAAGACATTGGGCCAGTATTTCCCTGTCTTGTCTGTAAAATACGGGAACACACTGTTTAGCTTGTTATCCTGGATGGGATCTAGGACTAAACCACAGTAGCTATGAGAATGGAGATTATCCAGCTACATAAACTAAAGAGACCGGGAGATTTTCCACAACAGTTACCCAAAAAAAATACTAAATTAATCAAGGACTTCAAATTACTTTATATGTTTAAGTAAATTCAGTATATATATTTACATACTATTTTTTATTTTAAGTAGTAAATTAAATTCAGTTCATGCATTTTAGTACTTATATAATCATCCTGACATGAATGTGAACTGCTCTAATGTTAGGGTTCAGTACCGACAGAAGGACCTAGAACTTCAGCATTTACAGTATTGATGATATGAGTGCTAAATGTATTGAAAATGAAAAGAATATCAGTTCAGGGTGAAAGTGATCCAAAAAATTGTCTGGCTGATGAATGAATAGGTTGGATGTATTCAATGAGACCCTTATTTGAAACAGGCAGACAGGCCAGAAATCTAACAATCTGCATCAAACAATGCCAACAATTATTGTGACACTCATCTCCATGATGAATGCTTGTAAAATGTAAATGTATTGTTTTTTTTATAGTTAATAAAGTTGGCTATTTTTAAATAGCCTTGCTGATATCGATACACCCAGAGCTGAGATGTAAAACAAGGCAACACTGTGCTTTAGTGTCATTTTGTTTACTGTAAAATGAACTAATAGATTCATCTCTTTAATTTCCGAGATTCTTTTTTACAAAAAGACTTGAGCACGGTGTTTGCCAGGCTCATGGTGACAATCCATCCTTGTTGCAGGGAAGATTTTCTCTTTTGTGCTTGGAAGCATTGTGGACTCCGTGCAGAGATGTCGATACAGATGGCTTTGTAATTGATCAGTCTCTACCCTACATGGAACATGACTGAAATAATATTCGTTTGAAAGTTTCGACTGCAATGCACTGAGCACATTCAGCAATGGTTTCGGAACAGAGACATAAAAGATAACAAAAAAAAAATTCTTAGGATGTATTGATTCAGAATCTGAATCCTCATGGACCTGATGCCTGCTGTATGGAAAGGGATGTTTAGCAAGGATTTTCTAAAGTTCGATTTTTAAAAATCTTTTTGTCATTTTGTCAGAGCATTTAAAGATTTTTTATTCCCTGTGTTTCCTGGTAATTATCTACAGTCCTAGCCAAAGATATCAAGGGTTTTTGTGGCTTTCAAACTCCCCACCACTTTTTTTCTCTCTCCATCTGTTGTCTTCCCTGCTGTGGGTATAATCCAGCCTTCCCACTTTCACTGTATCTTGCCATCTCTTGGTTTCCTGCCTAATTTTCTTATTTATTTTTAGTTAAACCCATTATTACAAATTCACTGCCTGGAAAGCCAAATTTTGTTGCTATTTATGTCCCACGCATGGGTTTTATGAAATGAATTTGTTTTCAAGTGACCAATCAGCCTCTCTGTTATCAGCACATTCATATAAAGTCAACAGAACAAACTTACAGTTTAGTAAACCAGGGAAGCCTATAAACAAAGTCAAAAGTTATACCAAGGGGCAGAAAACACAAATAAATTGAAAAATCTGAAATCGGTTTAATTAATTAGTTTAGCTAGTGAAACAAATTAGAGTCAACAATTAGAATCTCCATTGTTTTCTAAACAAGAAGAAACACAGTTCATGATCACAATAACCCATTTTTGTTTTCCGCAAAACAGAAGGAGACTACCATGTGGCTAATGGAGTGCCATCTGGATAAGAAGTGCTTCAGTAACTATTTACACAAAGGAATTGGATTTGTTTTTGAAAGTACCTTTTCGACAGTGCAAGTCTATTTAAATTTGTTAGATTTTGGTAAGTCCTATTGTGGTAAACTGAGGGCTGATCGGACTTGCCATAAGGTATTGTTATATCCATCAATTTAATTTCTGTTTATTAGGTCTTTAAACACCGTTTCTCATCATGTATTGTCTTTTTCAATTAATAAATTGGGAAAGAAACTTTCATTTTAGAAACTCAGATTTGTGATTATCGTCCTTTTTTTTTATTGTTGGTGGATAATGGAGTTTGTGTTAAAACCTGTTTTTAGTGTTCCATATGTAACATTATCACTTCCACTGCATTCATAATCGCCATTCACTCCCTCTTTCCTCTTTAATACATTGTTTTAACATACTTATTTTGGTCATGGAAATTAACAGAAACCTAAAACGAAGAGACAAAGGAAAGTGGAAAGTTGTAAATAATTATGACATATGTTCTTTACCACTAGATTTAGGTGCAAGCAAACACAAAACAATACCTTAAAAATAACTTGTATAAGCAAAATAGTCTTTAAATTTTTTTGTTTACCTGTGCAATAATTCAACATATTAAACAATATAATATATATATATATATATATACAATATATAATATATTCCCTTGTCACAGCTTTTGTCTGATTTTCCCCATTCACTTTTTCTAATATAGCAGATGGCATTGTTTTTGCCGAATGGTTCTGTGAGGTGTAAACACAGTGACAAATGAAGGAAAGTTCAGCAGAAAGCTGTAATTACGTAATATACACTAGCTTGAATGGCTCTAAATTATTTTGCCTTTACAAATCAATTTTCTCCGCAGTAAAGACACCTCTTCTACCTCGTCTCTTGCATCTTTCTTCTTTCTTGGAAGAAAAGGTTGCATAAAAAAACTCTCACTTCTGGGTTCCCACTCTATCTGACTGGCAAGGAAAGATGACATTTACCAACGGACCCAGAAAAGCTTGCATAAACCTTCAATCCTCGTCTGCTGGCATAATTTTGGAGTTACATAAAAGGTGACATTTAGATTTGTTGTTTTCATACACATATTGTAGTAGATTTCTACTGCAATGTAGTTAGCCATAAATTCTGAGAGCAAAATCTCAGTAATGTCAGACAAGCAAAATGAAATAATAAAAATTTAGCTCAAAGATTTTTATTTAAAATAAAACTAATGTAATTGTTTTTCATTTATAAAGAAGGTATGTGAGTAGATTACATCAGTCTCCTAAAGCCGTCAACTGTTTTTGTTCTGTTGTGAAACCCTCAGTCCCTCAATTTGGGGTTGTTTTGAAAGTTGGATGTTTATTTAGTTTTGCACCAAAAAGCTACTTAATTGTTTCCCAAAAATATTCATGTTTCATTTTGATCATTTTTCATATCCACTCTCACGACGTGAAATAATAATTGAAGACATACACAGATTTGTTTTTCAACTGGGTCCAAATGTAACTTGTAGGGAAATGTCTGAAATGAAATAATTGATACAGTGCCAGGCATTTTTAAACCTGCAGCCCATGAATTGTCAAACACATCCCAGAATTTTCAAAAGTGTTATTAAACATTCTAATTAAAAAGGCATACTGTATGTAGAAGTACAATTTAAAACTGGTAAGCTTGAGATTTGGACTGTAATAACAGAGATGATAATGATAATTGTTTCTATACTTATATGTGCCTTAACTGATCAGACATCGTATTGCTTTAATGTATTTTAGTTATTTAAAGACAATTGCGTGTAATAATTGATTCTTATTAATGTCTGAAGATTGATCTCACCTGAACCTACGAGTTAGGTTTTAAAGTACAACAATGTCCTGCTGGAGGGGGAACTTTCATCCCAGGCAACTCTTTTGTGGCCCTACCTTTAAATCAACTCTGTAGCTTCCCTGCCATTTTTGTCCTGCTGTTTCCCAGTGGAGACGATGTGTACATGGTAAATAGTTTTGAATATTTTTTTATTATTATTATCTAAAAAGAGTAGATTAGCTTACATGTTTGCTGGATCTATTGCCCCTCATTAAAGTTTTCTTTCAGAAACCCCTTCCCTCTACCCACATGGGTTGGTCTACTGTTAAAGATCCAAATTAAATACATTAAGGTTTGTTGCCTTTGAACAAAACTAAAATGTACCCTTTTTTTTCTCATTTTCTTTTAGGTTTGCAACAACATAATATTCAGACAGTAAATGTATCACAGTAAAGTATCCACACCTACATGAGGAATTTTCTTATGACAGCAATAGTCCTTGGATAAGCTCCATGCACTATTTAGCAAAAATAATGCTGGCAGTTTTCTTTCCCTGGTGTACCAGTTATCTACCTTTAGACTGTGGCTGTATTACAAAGAGCAAGCACTAGCAAAGTGTCTCCAACTGAGTCATTAAATAGTCTGGACAGAGAACACTGACTTCTTGAAGCAGAAAAAAGACCTAAGTGAAGTTTGTGCAGACAATCCATTTTATGCTGATTCCGTTTTGATCAGGCAGTAAAGGACTGTTGTTTAACATGAAGTTTAAGGTGAAGAGAAACTTACAAGGCCGAGTAATAAATACAAGGAGCACCCTCTACTGAAAGGAGAACAGGGGTTGGACAATATCCACACCTTTTGAAACTTGTTTAAAACAGAAATAGAATATCTTTAAAACTCGGCAAATCGAAGGAAATACCTGTATTTTACCTGTATTATAAGCTACAATAATAATTAATCAATTGTAACATGTGACTTACCCAAGATTCCCAAGGTTTCTGGGCAAATTTCTTTTTTATTCAAGTTTTTTGTTTTTCCCATAATGTCACCTTGCACCGTAAACCTACCTGGACCTCTCCCCCCCAATCCCACCCCCAAATTGTCTCTATTAAATGTATTTTTCTTATGTTTGTTTCCATGTGCTTGGACTTCTGAAGTCGCTGTAGTTATCCAGCTGCATTGCAGAAGAGAGGAAACAGCTCCAACGCGTCATCAACACCGCCCAGAGACTGGTCGGCTGCCCCCTCGCCTCTCTGGAGGAGTTTTACTCCACCCGCTGCCTCAGGAGAGCCCGCAGCATCATCAGAGACTCCCCACGCCTGGGTCACCATCTTCTTCAACTGCTTACCTCTGGGAGGCGTTTCAGGGCAATAAGGACAAAAACTAACAGACTGAATAACAGCTTTTTTCCAAAAGCTGTTGTTGCCCTGAACGCCTCACGTTCACTGTAACTTTCCCACCAAAACAGTCCCTTATTTATGACTTTTGAAAAAAATTTATATTTATTTTCTAATTTTACACTACTTGCCCGCCCTGTTTTGTCTTTGTTTTGTTTTGGAAATTTCGTTGCACCCATGTGGAGCAATGACAAATAAAGAATTCTGATTCTGATTCTGAAATGTAATCCTTCCTGATATTCAGCTGTTCTCTACCAATAGGTGTTCCAGGGATCTGTACCATACAGCCTCTACAGGTACAGGCCTCCATTGGCCTATATCTCCTCTTAAACACAAAATATTAGTGACCCTCCAATGGATTTTTGCGGTCACAATTAAAAAAATTTTGCTTGGTTTATTTGAGGTAAACCTCTGATGCATTTTGTCATATTTTCTCTTTACGGAATTTAATTAAAACAATTAACCACAGGTCCTTTTAAAGAGTGCACTAGAAGAGATTGAAGACACTATATAGCTCTGTCTGTGCTTTAAATATGCAGTATCACCTCTTCTAACCCCTCAGTATACCAAAAATTACCAGGACATACACTCCCAACACTCATTGCTTCTTCTCTTAATTCTCCCCTTTTTACAGCTTGAGGACTAATTATTAAAACCTAAACCGTCCTAAAAAAAAAAGCCAATTGTTTTTGTGCACTGTGCTTACGGTACACGATACCAACAGTTTTAAATTTGAATCAGGAGCATATGTCGTGAAGAGCATAAGGTTTGAAATTAATAAAAATTGCTCCATGATGTCTTGAGTTTAAAACTGCCTTTGTGCTATTGTTCTTTACAATTTCTGGAAATTAAAACTATTAATCTATATAAAGATAAACAGATCTACAGTTAAATATTACATGCTTTTGCCCGATATCAGTGTGACATTACGGGGAGTACTGGCATTTGTTTTTTTCCACTTAAAGCACTGAGCTGTGTGATCCATAAATCTGTCTTTAGGGGAAGAATCACTAATTTTGAAAAGAAGCTTCAACCCACCAGTCATGTTGGGGAACTCAAACAGTAAAAGAAGCTGCTCTGTTCGAATGAAAACAACTAGAATATGATTGGCAACATGCAAAACGCCATATGTGGTGCAAAACGAAGAGGTAGCGAGTCAACGGACTGAGAGAAATCCTGGGTAATCTTGGAAGAAAACATTTTAGAGAAAGCAAAACTCCGATGGAGGTTTAGTTTACAAACATAAACATTTCAAACGGACGTCTCTATGTAAAGATTTAATGACAACCTAAAAAGTCATTGGGAAGCTACTGCCCCAGTGAAGATAAATTCACATGTAGCCACACATTTCTGCTTTTATTTGAAAAAAACAACAAAAAAACAATAAAAACAAACAAACAAACAACACAA
>JAVLVB010000002.1:12365535-12391845 GCA_032876305.1 Orestias chungarensis
CACCGCTAAAGAAACCCTTACCTTCAGATAATCCTCTGCACATTTCTGGTCGACAATGAACTTCACCAGCTCCTCATGGCTGTCCCGTCTTGCCTCAACTGCTTCAGCTGCTTTGTCCTATATTAACAGATTAATTTTTTTAATTGCTTATTAATTACAACTGTCACATTCTTAAATATACACACACAGTAATTATAAAAAAAGGTTATGTTTCTTAAAAAAAGAAAAGAAACTCAGCAAAACCTAGATGATTAACTACAGGTAAAAAAGCAGGGACCACAATGGACAGGTTAACCCTCCATTAAACGTACAACTATAAAATGAGTTGTTTCACAAATGCTGAGACAGACTATTAACAAACTGTAGAGGATTGAAAAGCTGCTTATTCTAAGGAAGCAAGACCTTTGAATGCACCAGAGTTTCAAATACTTATATTAAACTAAAGTGAGAGAAAATTATCTAAGCTATTTCATTGTTTGAGTGTAAATTCATTTCAGAAAAGAAACAAAAATTATGATCTTTCAGAATATAGGGAACTCTAACTTCAAGGACCAATACTACAATACGAAGAGAAACAATGGGCTGATCTTCCTAGAAATCTAAGCAAATAAAGAGCTATTGTGTGGTTCAGAGCTGCTTTTCACAAAATTAGTTTTATTAAATTAATTTTTCCTGTAGTTCATGGCTAAGACAGTGTTGTCTAAACTCAAAATATGCTATATTTGATTTAAATTCCCCCTAAAAAAACTGTCAATTACATAAATATGTATATGTAGTTTACAGTGCCTGTGCTGGTGTCCAGCCTAACACAACTTCAATAATAATTTTTATATAATTAAAAAAGGGGGAGCACCAATGTGCCACACACATTAAATAATTTATATGTTATGCAAGTCCTACTTTCCTCCTAGAACAGACACAATTGATGGCAGGGATGTCGGAAACATGTCCTTTGTGATCTCCCGAGACCAGTATAACACAGGGAAGTCCATGCAAAAAAAATCGTTCATGTTTTGCCTCCTTTTCAGTGCAGGAATCAGGGCAACCACAAGAATACAAAAATGTATTAATCAATACTGGGATTTTGGGGTCTACTTTATTTTTAGGTTATATATAAACATTGAAATATTTTCTTAGTTTCTCATGTCATACCTGTGGTGTGGAGGGACTTTTAGGGTCTCTTTGGTGCACTTGTCAACCTGGTCTTGCAAATTGTTTAAATCTGCACACCTTTAAATAAAAGTTGCATAATAAAAAATATGCCAAATATTACTGTTGAATAAATAATTTTACTAAATCCTTTGTTATAGACTCCATATCATATGTTGTTATGAAAATATAAATTATACCTGAAATGTATAAAACACTCAAACAATCTTGATGGTGTTGCACACTCTAGTTGCAACTGGACAAGATGGATTTTGGCATTCTCTTCTTATTTCTGTTGACTGTAGAAACTGAACCCTAGATGTGACCAAGTCTTCTTCAGTTCCAAAGGCATCCCAGGACTGTGCTTTGAATCTCCCAATTCTATTTAGCCAGTAACTTTCCCTATGCCCATTCTTTCTTCCCAAAAAGCTTGTCAACCTGAAGCAAAGTTGACAACCACATGTCATGTTTGGATGCTCTTTCTAAGTCTTCTTTTATGCCTGGTCTTCTTTTAATTGCCAAGTGCAAGATGTATAGAATATTGTCAATTGTGCATTAGTCATTGTTATTGTTTGACCTCCAATCTCTCTTTCCCCTCCCCAGTATGGACAGAAGCCCTTTTGTTTCCGAGTTACTTTAATTTTCTTGATTGGAGGGGGTGAACCAAAATACTTTGATTTTCTTTTTGTAGAAGTATTTCTCTTTTTCCACTGTTCTTCTTGGGATAATGCTTAATTTGTAAGCACTCAAACAAGACGTCTCTGTCAAGCCGATTTTGTAAATTCTTTTCACTGGAGATTTTTCTGCACGACTGCAACAGATTTAACATCATTTACATTTCCCACGGAAAGTTTTTCTTTATCTGCCATCTGTTTTGTGTGGAGAAGCATAGGGCCGAATTCACCAAGTTTATTCTGTAGTTCTTCGCGTTCTGGTTGTCGACAGTGTCTGGTATGTTCTTCCTCACTGCTGTGGCTGATCTCTCCCTGAACTGAGACTTCAACAACTATTTTCTCTTGTGTTTTATTAGGGTCTTATTTAATAGAGAGAAAAAAAGTTGTGCAGCCACTGAATTTGCAGACAGCTTTACCCCTCCAGTAAGGTTTTGTGACTTTGCGGCTAAATCTACATTTAACCTTGTTCATTTTGAATAATAGAACACAGTATTTATTTATGATAGATATTTTGTGGCTAATAAGCTCAGCCCAGCCTTTTTGAAGCACTCTGTAACGTTTTCTGGGTCGTGGTTGAATGGTTGACCACTCCTCTATTGTGAGACAGACAGAAAATGATTGAGGGCATTTCACATTCTCATTCACAAAAGGCAACCTCTTCTTTATGTTGTCCAACTCTCTAGTGTCTGCAGCTGGAGAAGTAACACTACAGGAAAGACATGACCAAGGTGATATGATTGCAATGTCCTGTATGGTTTGATAGCCCATGCAAATTGGATGAAACCAGTTTTTACATTGACAACACTGAGCGTATGGCTCCATGGGGTTATTGGGCTGTTTGCACACACAAAACAAAGTATCTGAATGATACTCTGGACTTTCATCAAACTTGATTTGGTCTTAAGGATTGTGACCTTATCTTCACGATGATCATTGGAATTTTGTTTCTTCTCTTCACATGTGTCATTGTAACTACTCACATTATCTCCATTTTTGTGATTGCAAGTTTGTGGTGAGGGGTTCCTCAAGATCTGTTTTGTGGATTTCACTTTGACTCATTCCTTTCATATCAGTTTGACTTAACTCTTTCACCTCATTCTCATTCAGTTGAAACTCTTTGTTCAGAGAAGTTTCTATTTTTTCCCTCTGGGAAAGGATGGTGTTGTCTTTGACTTGATATGGAACAATCTGAACCTTGGCATTCTTTTCTTTCCTATCCTCTTTCCATTCTTGTCTGTAACGCAGTCTTTCATATTCTTTTTTTAGACCATGCTGTACAACACAACGTGTGTTCTCTCTGCTTTAGGAGTACTCTTGTTCGAACTGACTTTCTGTCACAGTTCCATACAGTGTACAGCCACTTCTTCTTTTTAACTGACTTGTCATCAAATGGCTTTCCAGCCAAATCTTCCCATATAGTATTGTTCCAACGTATTTTCATTTTTAAATGTCCAAATACTGACAGTTCTCCAACTTTCTTGTCTTCTCCTCCGGACTTTGCCCATAAATATGGACAGCCATGTCTTTGACCTCTTCTTAACTTTGCCATATTTTTAACCTGACAAATTGAATAATGACATATTAAGTTATTAACTTTTTAACTAACAAAGTACAATAACCTTGAATTTGATCCTAAATGCAAAAATGTAGTAATATGGCCCTAAACACAAAGGAAGATGTGTCAAAAAAAGATGCAGCTGAATTACCAAAACATCAAAGGTATTGTTATGTAAGTCATGTGTTACACGACTACATCCCACACTGTAAAACCTTACAAAACAGCCAAAGCAATACCTACAATGTTTTCCTATAATTCAAAAAGCTAAACATGTCCTTGATTATTTAATCGAACATAAGAAGCCTTTCCTTTCAGGCAGCTGGCAGTGCTTTTAAGAGATGTATATTTTCATAACAGTTTCACAGAAAAGTAAGAACTTAAAATGCAAGTTCAAAAACTCTAAAACTTTTGTAACGCCACAAATGAATGTTAGTATCTAGAATTGTTTTCAGGCAACACTGTTTAGGCTGCACGTGATTATTTTGCACAAAAAGTATTGCATACTGAGTTTATTCATAAATCAGCTGCATCTGATATGAATTTTGCTGTTGTTATTACTGTTATTATTATTATTAGGCACAGTTTACGGGAGGGAGTGGCCACAACATTTAAGCAAAAATGGATGATTTGTATGGCGTGATTTTTGTGCCACAAAGTTTGCGCTCACAGAGCTATATGAAGGAGCAATAATTGTGAGCGTGTGCGTATCAATCTCAAATGGGGGGGATGGTGACGTCATCGGCCGAAAGAATTTTTCATAATATCTCATAAACAAAAGCAGCACAAACGGCAATTTTAACGAAGCACTAAAAAAGTAGACAACTTTGGTTTGATTTGGAAATAAATGGGGGGGATGGATGAACTTTGAATTACCTAATAAATAATTTGTAATACCTCGTAAACGAAAGCAGCACAAACAATCATTTTTACGGCCGGAAACCTGCTCAAACAGAGCACTAACCATTCTACCTATTTGGGAATTTGTTTGACGTGGGTGGGGTGTCAGCTTCACTCAGCCTCGCTCGCTCGCTCAGCTTACTCTGCTCGCGCTCGGCTCTGTGTCTGCGCTCGCAACTCTAGGTGGTATGTAAATGAGCCACGCTCCCACCCAATACAAGACTGGCTTTTTTCGTCCAATCAAATAATTCCTTCCAAATACTTCTTCGCTTCCATGGAAAACAGCCATTCACAACCAGCAAATTAAGGGACTGGATCAAGAACCGGAAGTTTCTGAAGGAAAGTAAAGAAAGACACAATAGAAGATAACATGGTTATTTTTCCAATTTTATAGCGTAATAATTTATTTATTTATTTAAGTATGCAAATGTATTACTATAATTTTTATTATAGGAAACTTTCTATTAAATACTTTAATACAATTTAATATTATCCTCTGCCCCACTATTACCTGGAAAAAGTTAATGTTAACATTTTTTTATTAAACAAGCAAGGTAACCGCTGTCAACGGAACAGCTGATCTTTTCCTAGCAACACTAACAGATGACAAGATGGAAGAAGAGACAAAACTATGGAGTAAGATCGCTGTCAAAAAAATGCATGCAAAACTCTAATATTCGTATTTATGTCAATAAAGTTCTTTGTAAGTCTGAGAGTATGAATCAATTAAGTTTGTGTATTTGGAAGGAATTCTTTGATTGGATTAAAAAAGCCAGTCTTATAGGCTGGGAGCGCGGCTCATTTACATAAAATATAGACTTGCAAGCACAGACCCGAGCAGAGCGAGCATTTTGTCAGAGTTGAGCGCGTGTCCGAGCACCTATGAGCGCGCGCGCGTTTGAGATTCATATGCACATGCTCACAATTATTGCTCCTTCATATAGCTCTGTACCGCCATAGGTAGGTTTGAGGCTACCTTCCCGATTTCAACGGCGCAATGGGTGGGGGTGGGGAGATAGCGGCGCTGATGCGACTCCTACAAAATGCAGCCCTCGGCAACCGAACATGTTGCCCACTAGACGAACAGCGACTGTTAATGTTATACCCGCTATGAGGGTTCATTGTCTAGAATAATGCAACAACCTGCACTCATTTCTTGGCGCTAAACGAGTACCGACTATATAACTGAGCCCCAAATAATGCAACATTATACAAATTTTTGTTTTGTCTAAATGTATGGTAGAAAATGTATGATTGAAGTAGCAGGTTGCATGTTTCCACAAACCAACTGTAATAACAAAACATTTTAAACATTTTGTGACATGTACCCTGTCGGCCTACAAATTCTTATAATTCAATTGATTTGTTATTTACAAACTGAGAAATTATAGCAGTAGTTAATTAGCTGTGAGTACACTGAACATTTCTTGTAAGTAACCGTAACACCGTATTAATAAAAGTGCACTCACTTTCACCAACAGCAAATCCACCACAACTAACTTTCTAAACTAGTGGCTTACTATGTCTTGTGGGATCTAAAAATCGAGAAAGGGTATTTCCAAGTACTTTTGGATTGGTCACAGTATGAATAAAATGATTGGAGGAGCAGAATATTTAACCTGTATGGTAAAGTGACATTCTGAATACACTTGTTTTATTTTGAAATCAAAATTATTTATAAACATCTAACTAAAGTGCTCGTAAACAGGACCATATTCATATCATTAGACCACATAATGAAGATACAAGTCATGGACATCTGAATTAAGAACAACACTTTTCAGGTCAATTTTTAGTTCATTTGTGTTTATTTATATAGTAGTCTAAAACTTTACAACATAACAAATACATTGATAGTAGAAATTAAACAAGACAGTAGAGTTCAGATTGTTATACACTCGTTACATGTAGTTTATCAGATAAAAAAAATCTGAGAAAACCTGAAACCTGAAATGAAAATGTAGAACAAACATTTAATTTGACCAAGAATACATTTCTCACAGAATATGGATCAGGGTAACATCCATCTACGACAACCAACTGGGAGTTTAAGCAGAAATATGACACTTTACAGGAAGTACTCATGGAGGGAAAATTTCTGTCAAACAATGGAAAACGTTAATAGCAGAAGAAATAAATTAACTAGTTGGAATTGTTACATCAGTGGATGCCTACGATCAGGTAGATATCATTGATAAAAATTACAATTAAGAGAAAGGTTTAAATGAAATAAAAATATTAGATATCGGAGAAGGAGGAGATCATCATTAATGTGTTCCAGATGCCCCAAAAAGTGCCTTTATTGAAATTTCACAAATCAGAGAAAGGTTTCACAAATCGCAAACCTGGGTTTAAATATTCTAAAGCTAGTTTGGAATAATCCAGTCTAGGTTTGAAGTGTTTGTGTTTTGTAGTTGTTTATCTAGAGAAGATAAAATGTGCCGAAGGTAGTGAAATTTGAGTGGAATCGCCCTTTAGCCATTTTCCAAATCGGAAGCTGGAATCGGAAGCTGGAATTGGAAGCCAACTTCAGCTTCGTAAAAAAAAGTGTATTGATGCCAAAAATTACACGTTTTCTGCATATTATTTATAAAACATTGCTTGCATGGGTCTGCAACCTGCGGGGCTTTAATGATTTAACAGCTAACGTCTCTAAAAATGGGTCAAAGTTTTCCTTAAATGTTGATACAATAAAAAACAAAACTGATATCAGTTCATCAGTTTTTTTTAAAAATGGAAACCACATTTAATTCTCATGATGATATGTTTACAATCTATGTAGAAACGAACATAAAACATAGGACACTAAATATACATTGATAAATCTTAAAAAAAAAAAAATACTTTTACAAGTTCATTAGTTTCACTAACCGAGTTCGATAGTAGATATTTATCTCACATTTAAAGTTGTGTAAAACAAACAAACAAACAACCAAGACTTCGTAACTTTTGCGGCTCTAAATAGTTAACATTTATCTGGACGTAGCCTAAAATGGCTCTTTGGATTCCAAAGACAGATTAAAACTTTCATTGTTCTTTAGGGTAAGAGGACATTGCTATATACAGTCATAGTCAATAATTTGGGATATATTAGAAAGGGTCATTTATTTCAGGAGCTCAATTCACTGAGTAAAACAAATATAGATTAGTTGCACACATAAATATGTTCAAGCCTTTATTTCTGTTATAAATAGTGTTTCACGTATAAAGATTTTCTGCTTACAGGTTTTTTAACATTTAGGATTAGAAATTTATATAACTTATTAAAAGGAAAAAAAAAATTTGTAGGCTAATCTGGACATAACCCAAAAAAGGCTCTTATGATGGTAAAGTTTGCAAACCTAGAATGCTTTTTCATTTTCGAGTTATGGGCAGGACCTCGAAAACTCAAAACCTCAAAAAAAGAAATATCCGCTTTGTTTTACAAATCTGGAGTCTTGAAGAAGAAATTGCAAATAGGATGATTGATTATTAGTTTTGTTTTTGAGTCAAATAATGCAGCCACATTCTTAACATGAAAAAGCATTTCTGAAAATGCTTTTTTTATTTTATATATGGTAACGATTTGCTTCCACATCATAGATTATAATTAGGTCGTTATTTGACCAACTGGACTCCTGTAGACATAAGAATTTTAGGGTAAGAGGAGATTATTAAATTTCCTCATATTCAATAATTTGGACTATATTAGAAAGGTTAATTAATTTAATTCACTGAGTAAAGCACATTGTAAAGATTAATTACTCGCATACTATTGTTTTTTTAAAGCCTTTATTTCTTTTAATTATAAAGATTTCCTGCGCACAGCTAATAAGACGTTTAGGATTAGAAAATTAAATCACGCATTATAAAAAGAAAAAAAATAATGTAGAAATGTGGGCTTAATGAAAAACCGTTGTCAAAGCAGTTATGTAGTAGCAAATGGATGGTTTCTGTATTGTACTTAAAATAAAACAAATAAAAAAGTAGGGGTATAAAAAGATGGAAGCTCCAAGAATTGAGTTGAATTAGGTTTAAACTTTTAATGGCACAAAACCCATGATAGTTGACACATTTCCAGCCAAAGATATACAAATGAATCTTATGTCAATAAAAAAAGCAGTCCTTGCTGTGCAAGTTGCTTAGTCACAATTACCAAATGTTAGGAAGGTTATCATTCAAACCTGTAGTTATAAGTTTTATGTACATGGATCTGAGAATATCTACAATACACTTGAACCTTTACATCCAATTTTAAACTTTAGGTTTGTTGAAGTTGTTTTTTTTAAAATGATAATCTAGCCTAGAAAGAAATGTTTAACAATAATAATAATAATAATAATAAAAATACAATTATCTACAACTAATAGGAACACTATGTCAGAGATAATGTATTAAGGAGAAATGGCAAAATTGTGCAATGTTGTGTTTTTTTTCTCCAGGGACCAAGTCCGCCTGAATTTAATTTAGTAAGATTAACATGTATTTTATAGAGTTAAAATCTCAGTGTTAAATGAATACCTAGAAAAACATTCAATTTAATTGTTGTATTTTCTAGGCAGGCAGCTAGATCTTTCTTTGTTGAAATAGCATCTATTGAATCTTTAGAGAAGCTGTCTGAATGAAATTGAAAGTTAAAAAAACAAGGAAAATAGAAACAAGGTCTCTGTGAGAATAAAACTCTGTTACGGATTTTGTTTAACTGTGAAATTTCTTATAACATTACAGCTCACGCATTATTCTGTATAAACTGAAATCTATATGTGTAAATAGAGTTAGTCGTAAAGCCATGGCGCTGAAGGGAGTGAAAGTCATCGAGCTGGCCGGTCTCGCTCCTGCACCGTTCTGTGGCTTGATCTTGGCAGATTTTGGAGCCAAGGTGATCCGTGTGGACCGGACCAAGGTTTTCACGACTATGGACACTCAAGGTCGTGGGAAGCGGTCTGTTGCCCTCAACCTGAAAACTGCGGAGGGTGTAGCTTTGCTCAGAAGACTCTGCCTTCAGTCTGACGTTGTCTTAGAGCCTTATCGCAAAGGTCAGGACCTGTCTTTGAAAAGTGAAAAAAAAAATTAGGCTGCCAATATATTGTAATAAACCTATTGCGATAAACTAGCAGAATAAGGATTAACAGTTATTCCAATCATACAGGTGTCATGGAAAAACTTGGCCTTGGTCCATACGAGTTACTAAGGGAAAATCCTCGTCTGATCTATGCTCGGTTGACGGGATATGGCCAGAGTGGGTGTTACGCTACTGCGGCTGGTCATGACATCAACTACCTCGCCATGTCAGGTGAGCACTAATTAGAATACTTACAATTTATTTAGTTCAATGTGTATGTTGCCAAAGCCTTAACTCGTCACAAATGTATTTTGATGTTGTTATTGAGAGCCAAAATTTGAGTCGACCGATATTCCTTAGGGATCTCTGAGGATCATCAAAGGTTTTCTTTGAGCCTCGGATTCTCTTCCATAGCAATAGTTTAGTCCGTTTGAGTATAATGCCACAGTAAATTAGTAGAAAAATCTAACCTTTAATCTTAGTGCATCTATTAACAAGATCAGGGGATCAAGTATTTACAACAGAGTCGTTTTCCAATTTTAGCTTTATCGGTTTTTACATTTTTGTGTTTTTAAACCACATAACTTTTCAGCTAAATTCTCCATATGTGTTTTGATCTCTACTTGAAGAACATAGCTACTTATAAAAATATCTGTATGTCTTCAGTTAAAGCAATGATTGACAAGTATAAACTAATTGGCAGTTGTATAAATGAGAATGTGAAAGGTCTGAAGTAGGGAGAAAAAGAAGGGTATCTAAGAATCACCAGATGTAGAAACATGTTTTAGTTGGCATGTCAGGAAAGGGCTCGTTTCACCATCGTTTCCTACTGTTACATTGCTGATAACATGAAGTTTGCTAAACTGTTTGAACTTACTGTCATTTGATCAGATCAGACAAACATTAAGATTTGTAGTAAAAAAAAAAAAAAAAAACTAGGCGAGTCTGGTGCTAAACTGATGGTGTGGTTGTGTAAAAGTGTCTTCTGTAAACTATTAAATATATTAAGGATGTATAATGCTGTGAGCTTTTTTCAACTTCCAAAGCCCTTATAACTTAAAATAGAAATTAATCCTATAGACAAATCTAATAAATGATCCCAGAAAAAAATGCATCACTACTGGGACTTTTTAAAAGTCAGTCCCCAGACCTATATCCCATTACACATTGAAAGTGCATAGGAGCGGAGGTCAGACTCAGTAGGATCTGAAAAGGCTGTGCATAGAAACATATCAAAAATCCCTCAAATAAGCCATAAATGTGGGGAAAAATAGATTGTTTAAAATAAGTTTGCTTTGGAGATCATGCTACAGTAAAAATATGATTTGTTTGTTATATTGATTATGCAATATTTAAAAAAACTCTTTACCAAGGAGCTCAACAAATGTGAAGGACCTTGTGTTCATAGTTCAGTTTTAAAATGTTTAATTGTTGTTTCTCGATGTTGACTAAGAGTCTGTGTGATGAATCTATACACCTGGAGAAAAAGGGCTGCGTCCCTGATCCGTCGAGACCCATTGTTTAGGCACTTTAGAAATTCCCCTTTATGTGAGGACTAACGAAGGTTTACACGAAGTAAAGACACGAGAAAAAAGCAATCACCCTTTACTTTTCGACATGGACTCCTTACAAAAGAAAATGTCATAACAAGATTGACATAAATGCTTCAGCTAGTTGTGAGTGAATTGCTAAAATGGGAAGAAGGTCAGTTTGTAACTAATAGATGACAGAGACTGAATGAAACTGTAGGAAGCTTTAGTGTCATTTTAAATATTCGGAGGGTTAAAGAAGAGATTGGGCTTGTTACATAACTGTAGATAATGAGATCCATGTATATTAAATTAGTTGGGTAAAAGGAGATCAAATTTGGTCACCTCCAATTAAGATGCTTTCATTAAACACAAAATCGGAAGTGGTAATTCCTCATTGTTTTCCACAGTTGACTACATCATTGTAGGCTTTCTTAATTTATCCTTAGCCGCTGTGATAAAAGCTTGATGTGTTTCTTTTCCTTTTAAGTGAAGATCGCTACAGTTGTTCATCATCCAAGTCTCGGGTTTGTAGCACATTTAAGTGCATTCAGTCACAACTAAAAGGTTATTTTATTGTGCAAATTCAGCTAAAGTGCTCTTTTGCTGCTTTAAAGTTCAAATGATACAAACTTTAAAAAAATCCTTTTCTTTTTTCCACAGTTATGCTTTTTTGGTCTTCAAGGTAATTTGTTATATTTATGCGATAACAATAAAGCAAAAGGAGTAATAATTCCTGCACAAAGGCCAGGTTCTTTTGTTATTATTTTTGCTTTATATTCATTTTGTGTCTGTACTAAATGAATCATTATTATACTTTTTCCTAAGAGTTTGTTTTTGTGTCCACACAGGCCTTTTATCCAAATTGGGTCGCAGTGGAGAGAAGCCCTACGCTCCTCTGAATCTTTTAGCAGACTTTGCTGGTGGTGGTCTTACCTGTGCTCTGGGGATTGTCTTAGCCCTGCTGGAGCGGACAAAGTCGGGAAAAGGACAGATCATTGACGCTAGCATGGTAAGGAACCCTGCATTTTTTTGGAACTACTTCATGTTTATCAGATGTCTTCTAACTGAAGTCACAGCTTCATGGCAGAACAAACTTCCCGAGAAGCCATTTCCTCCATTGGTAGTGTGTTCCCCTATGTGTGGCTATGGATATTGGCAAGAAAACCAGGGGAACGAGGTTAGGGTGCTGTGCCAATGCGCCATTAGCAAAGGAGAACCTCACGGATGTTGTTTTGATGGTTTTTGTTTTAATCTGGTTATGCGCATCCCAAAGGCAGCTTTAGTGATTCCATCAAGCAAAACCCGGACCTGAGGAGGTATACATAGTTTCTTTGGGGTTTTGCATAAGGGAACATATTGCCAAGGAGTCAAATTTGAAAGTACATTTGTTTGTCTAGTGACATAAAGAAAAATCAAAAAGCAGAAAAAGGTTAATTGCCAAGTAGTTTTTTCTTTTGGACATACAAGGAAGTTGTTTTGCTGTTGTTGGTGCATAACAAAGACAAGCCTGTGGAGAAGCAGCTTTATCAAAAAAGCTTTGGAGCCAAGAGGCCGGTTAACCCTACCCTCTCAAAAAACTTATTGATATAGTATTTTAAGACCCATGTACGAGACTTCTGAGGCAAACCGAGAACCTGCTGGACATACTACATAACCTCATACGAAATGCGGAAACTTCAAGTGTAAGTTTGGAAAGGAATTTCTATATTTTTTACCTCCTCACTCGGTTTTCAGGTAGGTTGAAGACATAATCAGTAAGCGCTTGGAGAATGTGATAAATTAATCAAGGGTTTTTGTAACAAAGTGTGCAGATAACAAAAATGTAGTCTTTGATATTGTTTGTTAAAAAAGGTATATGTGTATATAACAGAAATAAAATTCAGGTAATTTAAGCGGTAAACTGATCAGACACAATGAATAATAATATTCCCCTTAAAGACCATTTAAAGCTCAGGAGAAGATGCAGAACTATTGTATCTTTTGTTGAAATCAGAAAACTACAACCTCAATGTTTTCTGCACTGCTGTAGGATGGGGCTCTGTCTTTGTGTGAGATCCTCATTTGCATTGGTTTGTTAATTGTTCGACAATTCATGGTTGAGTTGCTTTAAAAGCAAATAACAGTCTCATAAGGATGCTTTGTTTGCCATCCTCTGCTTGCAGTAAACTAAAAGTTTCAAAGCAGAACATCCTTAATAAAAGCCTAATGGGAAGTTACAATTCTCGTTCAGTGCAGGCGACATATTATTGGTTTTAAAAAGTTTGAGTACTCTTTTTCATATACTCATGTATACTTATGTTTAACTTCCATGTATTGTAGATTGTAGATGTTGTAGATGTTTCATTGCTGTAGTAAAATATTGTAATTCACCAGTTTGACTTCTGTCTTAAAATTGATCTCAGTGGGACCTCAGGCCTTGTTGTCTGAATGCAGATTTCGTGCGTCGCTGCATCGTAGAGGACTGCAAATCTTTAGCAAAACTCCAGTGTTTTTTTTTAGTCTTTTTTTTCTTAGTGTGAGATACTAAGAGATAAAAAATCTGCAGATGGACCCACGATGTGGGAGTAACAGCAGGGGACCGAAACAGCTCAACAGCTACAATGGAAGATAACAAGGCAAAAAGCAAAATAAAACATCTTTTTCTGAAATCTTGTAGGAGAGGAGTCCTTGCATAAACGCAGCAGTCCACATATAAATGAGACCTCAGAGGGCTGTCCTTGCAACAGTGATGCATTGTGCATAGCTGGAACACACAAGTTTGCTTACTATAACACAAAGTGGTTTGTGTTTTGAGTTCTTCAAACTGTGGATTTACCTTGGGAGGTTTGGGATTTGCCAAAGTTTGGAATAGTTCAGTTGATGTGAATGTTTTGGCTAGTGGGTTCCAATTTGCTCTGCAAATTGGAAACGGGACTTCTTAAACAAGACAAATCAGCTTCTAATTGTATTGGATTCCTTGACTGATGATCACTTTCGGTTAGGTAACCGCATTTTCTTTGGATTTGTCTACAAATGAATAAAGACAGAAACCTAATATAATGAGTGTACATACCAATTATGGCCACATTCCGACGGGATTGATGTTAATTCATGATGATCAACAGGGGGCAACATAATCTAAGTTATTTTTTTCTAAAGATAAGGTTCCTATTGCAGCCAAATGTTTACACAGAGGCTTATAGATTTTTTCAAACTGCACTCCCAAAACTGTACTGCTTTAATAAAACTGATCAAAAAGTTCCCTTTTATTTGGTTATTTAGTTGAAAATATGTCAACATCCAAATCATTTTGGAGCCATATTTCACCTAGCTGATCAGCAGTGCTAAGCAACAGGTTGGGAAGAGCTGAGCTGTCGCAGCTCTCCTGTAAATCCTGCGCTTACTCCTGTATCTGATTAAAAGAACTATATAAACCAACTACTTTTTATAACCACAGCCTTTTAAAACGTCGGTATGCGATGCAGTCATGTAAAAATGGCTTGTAGAACCTTTAAGCATCTTGAAAGGTTCAATTTGCCCCATTTTTTTAAAACTCATCCTGTTAAGCGCGCTTCAGCTCGAAGTGCAAAGACATGTCCAAAGCTATAACATTAAAGCGTGCAGTAGAAGGGAGTCTAATGCTTTTCCTGTTAGACTTAAATGCATCCAGCTTTTGAGGCAGGCACAATGGACAGCAGCCAAAGAGCCCTTCCGACTTCAACAAGAGTGAGCATGGCTATTGTCTATTCATGTGCTTCACGTCTGTTCTCAGGTAATTTTCGGATGAGACGACGTTTGTAAAGCCTTTCATGCTGATGTAGTGAAGTTCTGAAGACCGGAACAAACTGCAGTGATTCTGGTGACAGGATGATATTTTTCTGAATAAATAGGTTTGTCAGCTGATGGTCTGAAGCGGTGTGGTTACTGAAATGAGCTGTGAAATGTGAAGTGCATTTGAGAACATGCCTAGAGGCCTTTATTTTGTTTCATTTTTTTTTTTTTTCAGGCGTTGTGTCTTTGGAGTGTTCAATTGAACCTAAAATTGGTTAAGTGGGTCAGTGTTGACTGTGGGATATGTTTACTCAAGAAATAAACAAGGTATGTTTTCAGTGCATAAAGCTTTTGTAGCTTGCATCTTTAATCAATTTCTGTGGCTCTTAATCATTTACTCTTGACTTTTTACCATGTTGGTTAATAATACCTACCTTTTATTTCCAGGGATATCTATGTACCCCGTTGTAATACATTGTTTTATGAGAGATATCAAAAGATTGCCGTGGGCATGCCGCTAAGAAATTTACACCTAGTTTATTTAAAAAATATTTGAGTGGCCACTGTTTCTGGGATGCCAATGTAAATCCATATCAGCTCAACAGTAGAAATTGGGAGTTGAGTGTAGTCGGTGTCTCCCATACCAATTAATCGTAATCAGAAATTTCTAAATCAGAATTGTGATCTGATTTCTTTAAGATCAAGGTCAAGGCATTCCTAAAACTTCATCTAAAATGAGCTCAACGTCCACACATCCTCAGTTCTGCCAATGAAGAGAATCTGAACCATCTTAAAAAACAAACAAACATAAAGCCATTTGCTTTACTTGTTAATTTCAGTTCTTAAACGAGCTGTTGAGCTCCTCTTCAGCAAATCACTTCTGGGTTTAAACTGTAATCAGTGGGACATAAACACTTTTCTGGTAAAAGGGAAAATGTATTTACTTTTTTCCTTAGCCCTTGGGGTCGTCTAACTCAAAGATTATCATAAATCAGTGAGCAGACCCCCATAGAACTTTGCATACAAATCAGTCCCAGAATCTCATATAACTAGCGGCTGTTTGAAGCTGAAAGATGTATAAATCTCAAAACGGACACAGAGAAACTTTTAAGATACTCTGCATGTAAATGTAAAATGGAGAGACTTTTGGTCCTGGTTCTTCCTTTAACTTTTTCATTTTCTTTTAGTGCAGTAGATAACCAGGGAAGTTAAAGTAAAGCTTTGCTGTTCAATTGTTAGGTCAAAGATTAAATTTATGCCTTTTAAAAACACTCAACGGCTTCTTATGGCTTTTTATCAGACATATGTTCCTAGGATTTTACAGATACAGCTTCTGGTCACTTTAATAAGTACAACTGGAAAGGTTTTGATATAAAAAATAAAAAATAACGTAATAAAGCCCAAAACATCACATTAGAGCACATCATGAATATCTTTTTAGGTGCACAATTTGCAAAATCTGATTGAAATTGACCATTGTTGTGAAGTCCAGTCCAGTAGGGGTGTCCCATACTGAAAACCGATCTGATATCAGCAAAACAATTAATATTCGCTAATAATTCATCTAAAATCTCCATGGCACCATTTATATTTAGCAGCTTGTATTTATCATTACAACAGTATTTGCTAATTTTCTATCATTGTAAACTACTGTTACCTGTTTGAATAATATTACGTAATCAAGCTCTTTCAAACATTTCACACTACAAAGGTAATAAATGTCTGTGTGATTCATGTCGATATCGTAGTAGGTCAATATCGGCATCGGGCAATACCAAAGATTGAAATATTGGTATCGCGTTGGTAGTGAAAATGTTTTTTCAGGACACCTCAACTTGTATTGATTTTTTCGAGTGGAACAAGATGAATTTCCAGGTTTCCAGGTCATGTTGCCCGCATCGTACGTACAACATTGTACTGCTGCTGCAATGTTTCATGTCAGGGATTGTTGTTCAATACGGTGTTAATTTTCCTTTACACATAGTAATCTTCATTGTTATTCTTGATGGATTTTCTACATGGCTTGTTACAAACTAAAAATAAGACATTGTAAGGCTGCATTTCTTAATGGCTAACTTTGTGGAATGAATGAATAATAAGAAATGCAACCTTTCAAAATACTCAAGGGCACTGTAAAAAAATAAAATTCAAAACAAAATAAAAATAACAAAAACTCTAAACCAACAAATCACAAGCAACATGCATGTATGAAACAATACTGGTATGCAGATTTACAAAAAAAAAAGAGGAGAATTTTGAGGTGTTTCATTGAGGAATGGAGGCAATGCTACAGATTTCAGGTTGCAGCTGGTTACAGAGCTGAGGGGAAGTACAAGAATCCTCTGCCCCCTATGGTGCTAAAGTGGACCGAAAGGATGGAAAGGTGGATGGCCCAAAGAAGCGAGACGGCATGTGAGTTTAAATTGGTTTCTGATGTTGATGGGGAGCCAGAGGTTTATGATTTATGACAGTTCCAAACACCTTGAAGTTCATCGAGGGATTTCTGTGGGAGACCATAGTGGAAATAATTATAATAGTAAAGGTGGGAGGTGACCAGACTATGAGTGAGAACGGAAGCAGAGTAGAGACAGTCTCACACTCTTGAGCTGACAGTGGTCATAGAAAAGGAGTGCAATTTAAGTATGTTTGTTATGAACCACGTAGAGGTAGCGAGAGGCACAAGGAGAAGTGGGTAATGTAGTGGGTGGTTTGCTGAAGAGGTAGAGCTGGGAATTGTCTGCATAGCATAAAGGTTTGTATAAGAGAAAAATACCTATAGAAGTGCAACTTATTTAATATGGCTTTAAATTAAATTCTTACTTTAGGTTCTGCTTGTTGCTGAAATTGAATATACTCCTTTTCTCAAGCTACTGCTTACTCGCTAGAAATTCTAATATCACTTTAGTTTTAATGGAAGTTTGTTTAATCTTCTTTCAGCACTTTTTGTTTAATCTTCTTTCAGCACGTAGTTGTTAAAATTAGTTTAATTTCAGTTTAAACTTTGTTTTAAAAGTTATATTTAATTGAGTTGGAAAAAAAGTTCAGACAAAAGTATGATACTTTACCTCAATCCTCAAAAAGTTTTGTAGTTGTTTTTAGTTGTAGTTGTTTTGTAAATTTTTTAATACTTTGTTGAAGGCATGGATCTACTATAATATCAGTTAATTGTGCTAATAAATTATGTGTAATTCATGCAGGTTTTTTTAGCTTCTTTGACAGAGTATGATTTAGATTGGGAAACAGTCATGAAAAAGGCTGGCGTTGTAGGACTGCATCATGCACATGTGAGTCTTATTTCTTTGCTTCACTGTAGGCAGTTCTTCGCTGTTGGTGTGCAGAACCAGCTGGGCTGGTCGCTTTTGTCAGTGGAACACCCATGTCATTATATTGGCTTTCAGAGCCTCTCTACAAGCCTCACCATAATCACAGGCCGCAAAAGCGCTCACGATCTGCTTCGGGGCTATCAACTGTGGCACATCAGGGCTGTGCATTTTTCTTAATTTTTCATCTTTGAAACGTCTAACAGCAGCTTTACGCTTTCACTCGTCCTGGTTTTTCCTTCAGCCTCCCAGTTAAAATCCCTCCTCCTTGTGAGGCTTGTGTGGGTTGGAGCTCATATTACAATTGAATTTGGTGGTTGTGAGACTGTAAACGTGTATAGCTGGCAGTCTATCTTGCTTACCTACCCACGTGAGCCCTGTGCACACCTCAACTTAAAAGTATCCTCCAATTTTGTAGTGCAGTGCTAATTTCTGATTTTGCCCTCTGGGTCACATTGAATTACTTTTTATGGTAGTTTTTAAATCAAAGCAAGTAATTTTTCTTCCCCACAAATGACTGCAGGGTCTCAGGTTGATTGCTGTCATTCAATTAAAAATATTCAATTAACTCCTCTTCCTTTTTCTGCCTTTTACTGCTGTCTCTTAGTTCCCCATTGTCCTTTTAATTAGTTTTTGATTTACCTTTAATGAGCTTTAATTAATTGAGGCTGTTTTTGTACCGCTTATTTTGAACTCTTCTGCAAGTTACTTCAGTGATCATTTTGTTTTTCATATATTTTTTTCTTCTTGCGATGTCGCTTTAAATATTCCTGTATATTTGCACGGTAGTTTTATTGCTGAATACATTGTTCATACAGTAGTCCATTTCAGTGGTTCTTTGACATTGGTTGTTTTCTTCTTTATAGTCATTTTGAGCAGGCAAACCATTTCTTATGGGTTTGGAGTTTCTTAGCAACACTCAAGAATAAACACCCTTCCTTTCAGAACTTAACTTTATGTTTTAATGGGTTACACTTGGAAGTAGAAAGTTAAAAAATATAATTTTATTAAATTAATTTTTATAAAACGCTTTTTACAAGAAAGCTTTAGTTGTGGCTTTAATGAAATCCAATTTACAGCTTTTTAACCGTTTAAATATTTCTCCATAAAAGCCCAACATTGTTCTTCTAAATATCTTTTGCAACATTTACAAGTAAATTATGTAAAAGAAAAAAATATACATTAATATCTATTAAGTTTCTCCTGAGCGCCCTGATTACAGAACCAGTAGTATTTAAATCCTCCAGCATTAAGATGCATCACCATTGTCTGCTCTGCATGTAAATAAACTCTAACAAACTGCTCACGGATATATGCACAAGCAGAGTTGCATGCAAGCAGTTTGTTAGAGTTGAGCTTGTGTGTGAGATTCGTGCGCACACGCTTAAAATGATTGTTTTCTATGATCTGAGCTCTCAAATGAGTATCACTGCGCGCTCAACCTGGTGCCACAAAAATCACACCATAGAAATGGTTCCGACAGTCTATCTAACGGAGCGCTTACCAAACCCGGACAACATTTTTACAGATTTTGAAACTCAGTGCCCACATAAGCCTTTTTTTTTTGAGAAAATGTAAGGCCAAGGTGCACCTTATATTGCATAAAATACCGTATTTATTAAAAGTCTTGGCACTCCAGAAAATGGTTTCTTACATTCACAGTATGACATTTTAAACATGGAGTTTCAACATGTGGATTTTTTTTCTACCCCAAACCTATTTGGTTTTTGACCAAGTAGTTAAACTTTTCTAGAGTGAAGGAGATAAGAAAGAAAAAAAATCACAACTTATTTGGTTTTCTTTTTTACAATCTGTTTAAACTTATTAAAAAAAGGGAGTCCAATCAGGATGTGGAGATGCATATTAATAGTAGTCATCTCTTTCTTCTTTTAAAATTTCACAGTTGTTTACAAATAGTCACAGTAAATGAGTTATAATCATTCTTTAAGTAGCAAAAGGAAGCGTTTCAGGCTTGGACACAGGTTTGTGCAAAGGTACTCCTCCTTATTCAGCTGTCTGTCCTTGGGTTATTTAAACGTGACAGTGCCAACCTCATTTCCACTAAAGAGAGGGTTTTTTATAATAAAACAGTATCTCTCAAGAAAGTTCTACAAGAGAAAATCCTAATTTTTCAACTGGTAGACATAGGAAGTGAGTGACAGGACTAAATGGTGCGTTCAGCTGCTAAAATCCACCAACAATTCTTCAAGGAAACCTGGCTAACAGGGATGATTACCAGGGGGACACAATTAGGTCCGCAGGATATTACTGGTTTCTTCCCGAGAATCACTTTTTAAATGTCACACAAATGTTGATTGTTTAGTTCACAATTTTTTTTACTGCAGCCATATTGAGAGCAACGGTTTTTGATTGGGATTTTTATTTTTTATTTTTTTCCCAGTCGGGCATCCTAGTGATCTGCATCCGTGACATTCAGTGTGTATAGTCCGACAAGGAATGGGAAATTAAAGTAAGACCAAAGCATCGGGTCATGAAAGCAGTTAAGGAAATGGCAGCATTCATTAGATTATCATTAGATATAAATGATGCTTTCATGCCTACCCTGACCATAGCCATAATTACATACATTTGAATAGAGGGTGTGGAGGTAGTTGTGGAATGTTGGGGTGCAAGGAAGATACAAACAGACGTTTGTTTCACATTTAAATCTGCTGATGGTTGCTATTTAGATGTGGTATAGAATAGTGGAAGAGAATAATTCAGATTACATTGAAAGCTGCACTATTTTCATAGCCTTCTTCTTGTTCGCTTTTTGTCTTCATAAAGCAGCAACAATTTTCTCATGTTTCACTCACCTTACATCTACAAAACGGCTTTTCAGCGCCGAAGAGATGGGGTTTTCTGTTTCTCTCATTTTCTGGTCAAACTACAACTTTTGCAATTAAGAACACCTTCATGAGATCAGACGAGGGTATTTGATTACCATCAGCAATAATAGCAGTTGCGGGTATCTTGCTTTTCGCAGCTGGTGTTTTCTCTTAACAACATTTTGAAATCTAATGGATGATGTTAAAAGCTTGCAGATTTATCAGGGATGTCCGCCCTTACTGTTTGATCAGGATGTTGTATTGTTTACTCTGCAGGATAAGCTTTGACTTGACAGCTTGTTGTTCATTCTGCAAACAACTGACTCCTTCTACTTGGAGATTGAAGTTGTCAGCAGTTTTCTAAACACATTTTTTTAGATATGCATAAAAAATGTTCTTTTGCATTTCAGATTAGTTGCAGTGTCTATTCAGGAAGGACTAGATTTATTTATGTTCATACTGAAAAGGACAATTCAGACCTAAGGAGCAAGGAGATTTTTTTGCAAATAAGCAAAGATTTGAGATGGTACAGCTTTTAGAGAAATACCCAAAACTTATTTTAAAGCAAAATGAGGTCGTATAGAGTATTTTCTCAGGGGTTGAATATAAATGCATACAGACTTCATTTTTCATCATTTTTATTGGTAAAAGAAAATGAAGAGAAATGTAAGTTTGTTTTTAAAAGGGCTTTATAAGAATTTGTTTCAGTATGGCGTAAGATCGCTGTCAGGTGTACGCACAACTTCAACATTCGTATTTTTATGTGAATAAAGTTATTTTACCCAAAGTTCTGCTGAAATATTTTTGAGTCTAAGAGTTTGAATCTAAAAGCTGTGAGTGTAAAGTCTTGAATACAACTCTAATCTATACGACTACGAACTCTTCCTTTCTCTGTGGTACGAGTAAAATATTGTTACTATGACGTCACAGGCGGACTTTACACTCACAGCTTTTAGATTCATAGTCTCAAATATTTTAGCAGAATTTTGGATACAAAAACTTTATTGACATATAAATACGAATAGGAATGTTCAAGTTTTGTACAAACCTTTTTGACAGCAATCTTCCTCCATATTTCAGGCCTTATTCTGCGCTGTTTTTATGCTCAACTATCCTTATTTTTCAAGAACCCGCATAATATGCCATTCCCGAACCTCATAGAGAATTTGTCAAATAAAAATAAATGAATAAATAAATGCATCTCATTAATGCTCAACATGCAGACCTACTGAGCTTCAGCAGCTTCTCAAAGTAGATGTTTAAAGCTAGTAGAGACACCCCCCCCAAATACTCCAAACATTAAAAAAACATTTTTATTTTATTATTTTTATTTATATTGCAGTCCACAAATGTGGACAAATAAAAACACATTTTAGCCAATTACTGAAGCCTTCCTCACATTAAAGTGATGTGGTTGCAGCGTTATTGTGTGGCGACTTTGTTTTTGGCAGGCTTAGGGAAACGCCAATCATTCTTCTACTCCTCAATTCGTTTTTGTTGATCGCTTTCATAAAATCACAATGAAATACATTGATGTTTGTGGTTGTAATGTGACTAAGTATAAAAAGGTTCAATGGTTATAAAGGCTTTTTGCTGTATGGCGATAGTGTTTAGTTATTATCACTTCCTTCTAGTTTTTGTATTTGTCAGTAACTATGAACTACTGTAAAAATACTGATAACCTACTGTAGTTATTTTTTCCTCTTTGTTTTAGGTTGAAGGAGCAGCATTTATGGGTTCGTTTTTATGGAAGTCTCGTAGTATTGGTCTCTGGAGTCGACCTAGAGGAGAAAATCTGCTGGACAGCGGAGCTCCTTTCTACGATACGTACAAGACTTTGGACGGAAAATACGTGGCCGTGGGCGCCATAGAGTCAGAGTTCTATGACAAGCTGCTTAAAGGTTTGTATTAATATCAAGATGAAGTTTATCCTACTGTCAGTGAAAGTTTTTGGCAATGACACAAATATGCTATTTAGTTTTTGATTTCTGTAAAATGCTAAGCAAAAACACACATGTTTATATGAAAAAAGTGTTTTACCATTTATTTTGTGAATCTACTATATTAAATACTAAATTTGATACTATATTACACTGAAGGGAAATAAGTAAAAGTAATATTAACAACAAAAAATGTATATTATCAGGGATCCTAAGGCTAAGTTTCATACAGTATCTGTGCTTCCCGAGCTTTGATACAACTCGTTTATCCCAGTTTTCTTCAGCGGATCTGTGAGTGAACCCACTCTTTCAGATGAGTAGTAACCCCAAACGTGATCTGTATCAGGATGACTTACAGATTTTTATTGTTTGGTATTGTAGTTTGAATCAAATTGTAATATTTCAAAGTAAATTTAATTGCCAACTATATTTTGATTGGTTTGAATGAAATCGGGACAGACTTGGATTCAACATAACTTAAAGATGATTTGGACCAGTTTATCTTGTGGTGTTTTGAAATTACAGTCGTCAGTAAGAGCTGTTAAAAATCTGAAAGTGAGTTTCATTCTGTCAATGCTTTCACTTCCTGCTGAATTTCAATCAAGTCACTCTTTTGTTGCCTTTATTGTAAACAGTACAATGCAGCTCTCCTAAAAATTGTTTTCTCAGAATTTGGAGTTGCTTTTATACCCTCATGCTGCCAACTTGCCAAATAATGATCAGAAAGCTCTGAAAGTGATTCTTTTGACACACAGAATAAAGTGTGGGACTCACACTTTATAAACACTTTTGGATGTCTTGATGAATTTTGCAGATATCAAAGATATCCCCTTATTTATTTCCAAACCTATTTTGCAATTTCACCACAATCATGTTGTGATCAGTTTGTGCCACACTAAGATAAATCAGATTAATATTTTTTTATACATCTGATAATTGCTAACTGCACAATATTCTAAAAACTGTTAATTATAGGCTTTGGGTGAAACTAAAAATGAAAGAGCGTTTAAAAGAACAATTTCCTCAAAAAAATTGGGAAAAAAGTCAGATATTTAGGTTAAAATTTTCAACAAACGTGTATGTTGTAGCAAAGTAAAAGGTTTTGTCTTTTTGATTCATTCTCAGTTAATTTTGTTGGAGGGTTGCCATGTTTTATCACTTGGATTATTACTATGGTGTGTTCCTAACCTTTGAAGTTAGAGTGAAAGTCATGGTAAAATCAAAAAAAGCTGTGTGATACCTTTCAGAAAGAAAACCCCGGAAGTTTGAGTTTGGTAAGGGGTTTAAAAATGTCTAAAAAAGAATTTAAAATAAGCCATTCTTCAGTCCAGAAAATATTCTACAGGATAAGGAAGCTCAATAGAATTGCGAACATGGCCAGGTCTGAAAGCAGACTGCAAAATATATCTAAAAAAAAAACATAGGAGAGAAAAATTTAAATGTTTGGATCCCAAAACAAATATAACATTACTGGGAAATAACCTTACACCATGGAAATTGCCCTTCATTGGAAGATGGATGGAAAGGTTTAGAAGAGGAAAATGAAATATGGGAAAAAAGGTCAGAATCACAATTTATAAAATACATTTTTGTTAGTTTATTGATTTAAATCTCTACCCGCTTGATTTGCCATGTCACAAATTGAACATAAAATATAGTTTAACAGCTTCCTTATTCTTAAACTAATGATTTCAAACAAATCATTCAAACAACTTTTTACATTTTATTTTGATTATTTTTGTCATTTGATTTGCATATTTGGTACCACTGTTGCCTTACAACGAGAGAGTCCTTCATGCTTTTCATTTGTGTATTCACTTTGGGTACTCCGGCTTCCTTCCACAATCCAAAAACATGGCTGTTAGGTTAATTGCTCTCTCTAAACTGTCTTTTAAGATTAAGCATGTGTGTGTGGGTGGTTGTTTGCCCTTTGTGCTTAAGTGTTTTACCACCCATTGACTGATGACCTGTTATAGAATGATGAATGTCATGTAAACTTAATCCAATAGTTTCTAAGTCTGGAAAAGTGTTAAAATCCGACATGAAAAAGCATAGATCTGGAAGATTTTATATGTTTTGTTTGAAGGTCAGCCAGTAGGACATCCAGCATGCATTATGCAAGTTAGCAGGGTTTGTTTTCTAAAATATTTTTGGTCATAAAAACAATACACCTAAATATTATTAACGTTGTAAAACACAAAAAAAAACTATTTTATCGTGACCCCTGTAACACAATCGATTACAGAATACAAGTAAACATTTTCTGTTGGATTATTAGTTATTTCTTCATGGGATAACATTGTGTTTTTTTTTTCCTTAGGTTTAGAGTTGGACACTGGAGAGTTGCCTCCTCAGTTGAGTTTCAGCGATTGGCCGGAGCTCAAGCGGGTTTTCACGGAACGCTTCGCCTCAAAGACCCAGGCCGACTGGGTGAGAATTTTTGACGGGACTGACGCCTGCGTCACGCCTGTGCTGTCTTTCGACCAGGTGAGTTCTCACCCTCACAACAAAGAGAGAGGCTCTTTCATAAAGGACTCCAGCGGAGAGGAGTTCCCACGTCCGGCTCCGGTTCTGTCTCGGACGCCCGCTGAGCCCTGCCTCGCTTCCGACCCAGCAGTCGGAGAACACACGGTCGAAATCCTGCTGGACTACGGCTACACATCTACAGAAATAGACAAGATGTTAGCAGCCGGCGTTGTGCGTTGTAACACTGCCAAGGCAAAGCTGTAGAAGAAGAGATCAATACATCTTTGATGAGTGAAGAGAAAAATAAACGAAGGGCAAATCTTATGAAAGTGAATTCCTTAAATATAAAAGGATACATTTCTGTGTGGAATAACTTAAAAACTTTAAATCAAAGAGGATTTTTAATTTTTTACTTTTGAAGCAGAAATTCAAGCTGAACTACCCAAATAACCTGTGGTATTGAGGGCCATGCTTTGGTGACTACCGTCTACATGGATATCTTTTAGATTGTACAATAGATCATAAACACTGTATTCAACTAATATACCAAACTTTTTATTGCCTCTCCTACCTTCTGAGTGAGTCATTTCCAAATACAGTTGGAAAGCACAGCCACTCCTGAATGATTAGGGTCAACACCAGCCAAAAGATATCTGTGGGGTCCAACCTAAATTACCATAACGCACTGACAACACGAGTAAATAAGAACTTGCTTTTCTGTGTGTTCTCTCTGGACTTCTAGGTTTGCCATCCTAACGTGTGACATAAACTTGCTCTTTCATTAATCTAGTAGAAGAGAAGGAATATGGAGTTGAGTTGAATTACTTGACTCGCATTAAGTTGATTTATTTTGTGTTCAATTAAAAAATGTGTGATTCATTTTGTTTGAGTATTTATGGTTTGTCCAAGCCACCAGTTTGTTTTTCATTATTGACCACTTTTATGTCAAGGATTACTATAGAATTACTGTTATTGAGTTGATAAAATGGAAAAAACACAATATATGTATATGTATGTATATGTATATGTATATGTATATGTATATATATATGTATGTATATGTATATATATGTGTATATATATATGTATATATATGTATATGTATATATATGTGTATATATATATATATATATATATATATATATATATATATAT
>JAVLVB010000002.1:12399273-12416919 GCA_032876305.1 Orestias chungarensis
TATATATATATATATATATATATATGTATATATATATATATATATATATATATATGTATATATGTATATATATATATGTATATATATGTATATATGTATATATATATATGTATATATATGTATATATGTATATATATATATGTATATATATATATATATATATATATATATGTATATATATATATATAAGTTTAGACTTAGCAATGTATGTTTGGGGCTAAATTTTACTTTCTCTGCTGTAGATGCATGAAAATCATTAGGAGAGTTAAGTGATAGCATTAGAGTGCCGTCTGTTTTAAATTATGGTTACATAAAAGTGAAAAAATGCTGTTCTTGTTTGATAAATTACATCTGTCATACCAGATATTGTGGGCAAGAAAATTACAAGTATTTCATTCTTATCCTAATTTGAAAAGGTACTGCTGAATATATAAATTAGGAAATAAAAATGCTGAATAAAAGCGGTCTCTTACCATGATGCTGCCACAGTCATGTGGCACTGCTGTAATAGTTGTTGTAATGGAATGAGATGTTTTATTTACCACTTTTTTTGGACAGTTTTTTTTTTCCAAATGTCTAAATCGTTATAGATTGAAAGATTTAAAAAAAATATATACTTTTTTTATTGCACTGACATCAAAGGCATTCAGTTTCCTCTACATTTGGGCTTGATTGTAGAACCCTGACAAAAAGAAGGTAATCTTTTCTCAGTAACAAATGGTTCTGTTGTGTTTAGCCAGACACTAATGACATCATTTAAAGCAGATTTGGTGGTGTGCAACAAACATATTGAATGGTGCATATAGTGTTAATACATTATTTCTTTGTTGTTTTATTTGTCACTCCATAGCGCAGTGTACTTAAGTACCATCAATAATTATTTGCATACCTAATGAGGAATTTGAAATGATTTGAAAAGTACAAAACTTTTTTGCCAATGCAAACTTTTTCCTATTATAGGATTTTCAATAACAGAAGGCACCCTTAAGTCTGTTAAGAGCCTTAGGTTTAATTATGTGAAGATCTCTTCACTATTTTTTATTCAGTCATTGTAACCAATTAAGATGCTTGAATTTACAATTTTCTAAATTTAACTTTCCTTCGGATTTTCTTTCATTTTTTTCTTATTTCTTATTTGCTTCATATCAATGGGAACTGTAATCGTATTACTAAGTTTTATTCAGAAACAAAAAAAAAAAATGTCTAAACAGCTAAATAAACAGTGTATGCTCCAGGAACATCTCAAAACCTTTTGGACGAAAAAATCCAACTCAGTCTCAACTGAGTTATAGGTAAACCCCTAATTTGCTACTGCATCATTCAGTTTTACAACAGCTCTAACCTTCTCTAATGAGCAACTCAGGCAGCTGCCGATTAGCTCTGACTGTGTGGGAGCCTCAGTGTAGCTGTCTGTGTTGTAATAAACACTTAAGTTTTTCTATTCTTAGGGGTAACACAGATTTTTGCATCAATGCTGGGGTGAGAATTTTGCCAGGTGGTTCAGTCAATTTTGTGTAGATTGGGGTTGCAGAAATATTCGCACTAATACAGTAAATGATTATGTTTTTGACGGCAACAATGCTTCATTACAAGTAATGGAGGAAGCCGCTTTTTCAAGATAAAATATATACATTTTTGTTTCCCAAGTGTTCGCAAAGTACTAATGACACGATTTAGACTTTAAATAATTTTGTCGTGTCCAATACTTGAACACGAAAAAATCTGTGGTTTTGTGCTTGACTGAGCTGAATGAGAATGAGTTTGTTTGCTGTCATGCTTGTATCCTATATTTAAAAGAGCGCAGCAGCACCAGCTCCATCAGTGGATGAATTATCCCCCGGCTATGTTGTAACATCATAACCATCTGAAGATTAGTTTTTCAACCTCTGAAAGAGATTAAATAGGGGGATGAGTCCCAGTTCAGAAGATTTGTTGTATATATTTTTCCCGGGACTTTGTTGGGTCTTGGTCCTGATGTGCACAGTAAGTCTTGATCAAAAAGCGCAGAAAGACACACACATAAGCTCACATGACTAGTATTTACTACTACCAAAAGTGGAAGGGAGGGGGTGGGGGGTGCGGCTGTAATGCCTCAAAAACACCCACTTCATTCTTTCCTACATCTCCCTGAATCCTATTTAACTGCACTCAGTCCACAGAACAGCCTTCCAATTGTTAAGTCATGCTGACTGGATTTTGTACCTCTGCTCAGTTATGCAGTAGAGTAAAGGATTAGCCCATCCCCACACCAAGAACCTGGACTTCTGCTTTTTCTTCATTGACCTTGCTAACACAGAGAAACCATCTCTTTGATCCCTTCGAAAATTAATTATTTTGCTCCTGATTTCTACTCCTATTTCTGTGTAACCGCTTTCCACTATGACTATGTTATCAGAGGACCCGTCCGCCAGGCCCCAACCTTGTATAGTGTCGGAACCGGGCAAGCACGTCACCACTTCTCTGCAACAGTGCACAGCCGACCGACCTGGGTCCAAGGAGGACTACATGAACAGCGGGGAGAGTGCCGTGTTCGGAATCGCGGAGCCCCACAGACGCTCTCGAGGTCGCCTCATCCTGCACAGCCTCGTGATGTTTGGTCGGGAGTTTTGCTACGCTGTGGAGGCAGCCTTTGCGACACCAGTGCTGCTCAGTGTGGGCCTTCCTCGCAGTCTGTACAGCCTTGTGTGGTTGATCAGCCCCATCCTGGGGTTCCTGCTGCAACCTATTATCGGCTCTGCCAGCGACTTCTGTCGCTCCCCCTGGGGGCGGCGGAGGCCTTACATCCTGGTCCTTGGTATCATGATGCTGATAGGGATGAGCATGTTCCTCAATGGAGATGCTTTCATTTCAGGTGAGTGACAGTGAAGTATGGTGCATTCAATATGTTTCGGAAGTCGTAGTTTCTAACACGATGCCACAGCTGAGCGATAAAATTGGAAATTATATAATTATCTTTTATTACAAGCCAATAGCAATTTATTAATTCCTATTTTGTATACTAAATGTTACTAAAACTTGTTAAATGATAGAGGCTGCCATCAGTTCAACCTTATCTTTAGAAGTGGTAATGAATAGTTAATAACTTTAAATATTTACAATTAGGACGTGCAAGAGACATTTTGAATGCTGCTTGGCAGCCTCTAATTGTCTGTGTCACAATTACTACATGACATTTTATAGTTTTTCTAACTGGAAACTTAAATAAAAAAAACATTCCTCATATGATTTCTAAAAAATGGTGCTCATGGTTATTAATTTCCTTTCAGATAAATGCAGAAACCTGTATGTTATTGAATGTCAGTTAAACCAACCAAGTAAATCTAAACTACATAATTACCTGTTAAGATTTTTTTACATTATTGTCGCTTTGGGAACATTCACAATGAGAGTTTGACTATTTTTAAACATATCTGTTAATCATGACTCTTTTTTTTTCTTTACCAAAGTCTTTCTCATTTCTGAGAGACTTTTATTAAAAAAAATCTTTTGCTGTCTTATAGATTTTCAGGGCTTGAACTTATTAAATATTTGAACAAAAGTTCCCTAAGATACTCGTGTTTTAAAATGATGACCTAAGTCGGGGGTTAAGAAGGTGGTCCCTGGAACCGATAAACCTAAAGAGATTTTATGGGAATCAGCAAAGCTCCAGGCAGGATCATAAAAAGTTCTCCACGCAGAATTGTTGACCTTCACTTTTTGAAAAATAGGATAAAGTGCATTTACTCAAAAAACCGTCGACATGAACTGCTTTACTGATAATTTACTTATGTTTTATAGTGTGACAGCTCGGCTTTATTGCTTCCACGAGCTCAGAGAGGGCTCAAACATTGTCCCAATACAAAACAAAAATCAATTTAGTGGTCCAAAAACACTCAGGGTCATTTTTACTCTAATCTTATACACAGACATTCCCATTACATCCATTCCTGGTTTTCAAATAATAAACAATTCCATTATTATAATCATTATCTTCAAAAATTATGTTTTATTTATAGGGTTAATGAGTTTCTGTTGATTGTAATCCTAAATTGTTTTTAAAAATTTTGTGATATGAAACAAACAAATCTTTGACATGGCAAAGAAATATTCAAAAAAAAAAATTTATTACACACAATACAATACATAGGAAAACCTGCTTATAGTCACATAATGAATAATTTATAATCACCTAGGTATAACTTATTTACCATCTTTAAACAGCTCCTGTTTTTCCACTTAGTCCTTATGTGAACTTTTTCTGCGTATGTTGTCTGGTTAAGCTCATTAAGCCTACGTGTTTCTACGGGTTATAGTAAATGCCTCGATACATTTACACATTTACAGTTGTCTTTATTAGTGTTTTTTTATTTGAAAGAAAAGCACTTCACTTTGATAAGAACAAAAGTTGTTTTCTCATTTGTTTGTGATTTCGGTGGTAGTGCATGTCTCCTCAGTGTGTAATCACTGACATTTTATTCATAGTAGCTTGGCAGGACTCAGTTATATTATCATAAGCTTCTATTGGTTTTCAGACAAAGGCTTTTTTGATGTATTTCCCCTGATAAGTAACTGATTACAAAGAAACTATAAAAGGTAGTAAAACTATGCTGTACTTATTGCCTTTCAGACACTCTTAGCGCATTTTATTGCTTTAATTTGTAACAAAGCATCTGCAAAATGCCATGTTGAAACCCCAGTTGTCCTCTCTTTTTTTTTACGCAGCTTCTTTTCTTTAACAGCTCAGATCCAAATTTAGAATTAAGCTACAGAGAGATGATAGAGTTAATGGGCGTCAAAAAGCAAAGGCCAGAAAATAAATTTTGCTCTTAAAGTTTTTATTACATTAGGAAAGTGTGAAGTTAGCAAAAACATATTAGATATTAAACTCTTAAAACAAAGATGTTTTCCTCATTTGACATTCTTCTTGAAAGTGGTATGTGCCAGTTTCCAAGGTGACAAACCTAATTCAGATGCTCCTCTAAAAACAACCTCTTTCACCTGAATTAGTAAATATGTAACAAATAAACTGTGTATATCCTAAAGACAAGATAATTCTATAAAGAACCTTTTTGATTTCAGGCGTTGAGCTTTCAGCAGTTGTAAGCCTAAATTTACAAATCATTGAGATTCTGCTGTTCTTTCCGTGGGTCTTCTTGTGTTCACAAGAATGACTGACAATAACTATTTTTTTTAAGTTGAACGTTTTTTGTAAAAATAAATAAATAAATAAAAAAGATTCCATATTTGTTGTTTTTGTTGGCAACAAAACATAAATAGTATCAAAAATATTCAACAACAGATTTTTAATTACTTTAGTATCCCGTTCTGTTTTGAGCTAGCTAAGTATTTTAACTAAGGTCCAGACTTGTTTATAATAAGCTGTGGAGGTTATTATTTTATGCTTGTAAGTAATGTTAATTTTAGCATGATAAGTGGTCAATATTTCATAAATTCATGTCTTCTCACAAGCCTTACAGATCTTGTTTGTCTTTTTTTCTTTTTTACAGGCTACCTAAAATGGTCAATGGAAAACATTGTAAAAGTTTTCGTAAACTCTTTTCCTGGTTTACTATTTTAAATACTATTTGCTAAAACGCTCAGCTGTCACCAGTGTCAGACAATCATCTACTTTTATTGTATTATTTAAATAAAATCTTTAAAACTTTTATCCAAATCAAAGAGAGTGTTTGTAATGTTTCTGAGAGAATATGTTAAATTTATGAAACCCCAGCCAAGTGAGGTGTAAAACAGAACATGGCATATGCCAGATCTTTATCTTGGTTGCATGAAGTAAACATAGATAAAATTGTGATTGAGTTGTTATTTAAATGGGATAAGATGCCACTACTATGTAATTATAGGGTTTAAAGTAGCCGCTCCACTTTTTTGCATCATGCTTTTGTCAAATATTAATGAACTACGAAGGGTCCTTTGTTTTTCTTTGAAATAAAATTGGTGAGAATGTGAATGCCTCCGTTTCAATTTCCGACAAATAATTTCAATCAGCAGGCATCTCCAACGAGAGTATGCATCATCATTAACAGTTATGATCAAACCGAACATTTCTGTGGGGTCAATTTCCCCCAGTCCTTAGTCACGTTAACCATGACCAAAGCAGTTTACCATTAGTAACGCGAAATGATTGATTGAATCAGAGAAAAGCAAATAATAACTCAAAACATGTTTAGTTGTTATTTGTGCCATTGTGTGAAACAAGCAGATGATTTATGTTATGTGGTTTTTGGTGCTGTTTTTTCCTAATTGTTTCACACACTGATGTTAACAGGATAAAGGAACTGTGACAGTTCAATAGTATAGATTAGTATTTCACTGGTGTCCAGCATAAGAAAAGAGGATAAAACAATGACTACTTATGATGTTTGCAAACATATAAAATGATTTTTTGTTGTTGTTTTGGGTTTATACATTTCTTGGAAATTATACATCTTCAAGCAATATTCATTATTATTCTTTTGGTTTATGTATTTATATTCCACTTTAGAAACAACATATGTCCTTTCAAATTGCTGTATCACTAATTATCACCAAATCACTATAAGAATAATTAAAAACATATTGTCAGTTACCCACTGAGGTAATGGCAAATAACAGTGAGTTTAATTCCTGGACTGTAAGATGACCATTGAAGTACCTAGCCTATTTTAAAGGTAGGAGGAAAGTTTGAAGCGTCAGACCGTTTAGAAATTTTAAAACCAATGAAATAATTTTAAATCCATTCTAAATTTAACTGGATGCCAATATTGTGACCTTAGCACTGGACTTTTATGCTCATATGCCATTTGTTAAAAATCAGGCTCCAGCACTTGAGTGCCCTTGCTGACCTCTAGGAGGTGCAGTAATCCAAGCATGAGGTTATGAAAGCCTGACTGACCTTTTCCAAGTGTTGCCCAGAAAAAAAGGCTGAACCCTCGAATAACATATTTCGTGGTGTACCCCTTGGTTAGTAATGTAGCTCTTCTAGTGAGGGTTAGAGGGAGCAACAAATGTGTTAAGGAAGGAATAACTAGGATGAAAAACATTGGTTGTTTTTTTAATGTTCAGTAAAATAAAATAAAAACATAGAGCTTTTGATGACTTCAAGTTACTGAGAAGGTCTAAAAGGGGTGTGTATTTACTTTTATAAAGATCAGACTGCATCCAATGACAAATCATAGTAAGAAAAGCTGTGATAAACTTTTTAAAGGTGGTTTTGTCACTGTTTTTGCTCCGATGGCATTTGAAAACTCAGCAAACATCCTTAAAATGTAGAAAAAAATGTTTATCAATTGACTGCACATGATGTTCTTGTAGACATAATTTGTACTTCAGTGTTGTAATATGGATATGGAAAGTCTCTGAGGAGTGGTGATCTCTTTTCTTGTTTCTTGCAGAACTGGTCAGCGACAGGTCATTGAAGAGCATCTGGGCCATTGTCGTGGTGATGTTCGGGGTCGTGCTGTTTGACTTTGCTGCAGACTTTATCGACGGGCCTATAAAAGCCTATCTGTTTGATGTGTGCTCTCATTCAGACAAGGAGAGGGGTCTTCACTATCACGCTCTGTTCACAGGTATGTGCCATGGACACACATACAATTCCCTGTCTTACTTTTTTCACTCACTATTTATTCTGTTTCCAACAAAGTAGTTTGTTGCATTTGGTTGTTAGTTTATTTTGTGAGATATTCTATGTAGCCTCCCGAATTAACCCAGCAGCTGCTGTGGCCATTTGAGCTGTATGAGCATCCATGGCAATGATTCAGAAGAACTAAGGATTTCTGCTGTTTGTAAGTAGGAGGAGGAGCAGTGACTAATGAATATTTACAAGGTTTAATGTTTTTTCAAATATTTTTCAAATACAACTAATATGTAAACATAGAAATGGACATCATGCTGTGGGTTTGCTGTCTAGCTGATTTGATGGGCAGCAACAAATGACTAGAGTCATTAAATAGACATTTTATAATGTACGTTTTTGTACTGACTTTTTGCTAAATGACTCTTTAATCACTCTGTCTAGCCATTAATGATTTTTTCTCTAAGATTTTCCAAGATTAGTCCAAAAGGTTTTTGCTAATCTGACTGGTGGGACATGAAAGGGTATTCAGTACTCGCACATCACGGATTGTGTACCATTTTTTTTTCTTGACAGCTGTATTCTGAAACCGTCTAGGGAAGGCAGCATTAGAAGCCACCACTTTGTTTAGTGTCCATCACATTTTTTGTCTACAACAGTCAAACCATTTAGCTGGGTAAAATGTGAATGAACACCATATTGCTTCTTGAGCACATTAAGATGTTGACACTGTTCAGAAAACAAAAAGAGTGTAGTACTGACAGATGTCACTGAGGTACACAAGGATATGAACTTTTACACATTGTGTAAATGTGTCTACAAATAATTACAAAATATTGTGGTGTCAGGGTTTGGCTTAAATTAGAACCCTGAAGGATTTAGTTAATGTTAATCTTGGTCATCTGAAAAAATGAGCACCCGACCAGTTTCACTTTTCAGGCACCTTGCTTGTTTTAATTCCTGTCCATAAATGTCACACTCTTCTGAATGTGTTCAGGAATGTTATTCTATTTTCTAACATTATCTCATAATGGAATAATCTAAATCTATAGTAAGAAATCAGCAAAACACAGGGCTGAAATTGCATGGTGCATTTTGTGAGTTTGGGATGTTCAAGGTCGGTAGGAAAGCTTTTTTAGATCTTTAGTAAAGTGTTTTGTGCACAGCCACTCAGCTGAATGTTTGGTTGGACTCTTTGTCGATTTCAATCTGCACATCTCTCCCAAGTCATGAAAATGACAGGCTGGAATGAATAGACTCTTGCTTTGAGGTGTAATGTACAGAAAATTGCTCATCATCTGAGATAGGAAAAAGTGAACTCACTTGAGGCATGACTTCTAAGAAACATAGTGAATGAAGTGAGGTAACATGAGGTAGGCATCAGTTGGCTACCTGCAATGTTCTATTTAATTCCAGATGTTTTTTTGTTCCTCTAAAGCCTTCACCTGCTAAGTGTGCAGAATCTGAAATGTCTTGGGCTGCAGTTATATTTCCAAATTTTACTTTTGTACTCATTTGAAGGTAAAATAAAGTTTATAATTCTTTTTTAGTGGAAATATTTCTGTCATGCAGCTATATTACACCTTTAAAGTCCAAACTCAATTTTTAATAAAACTGCTCTGAGGTACTCTTCAGCTTTTGACAGAACAAATTTAATTTACCTTATTTTCATAACACTGTGCAGTATGTTTAGGATCAAATTTCTATCTGAAATTAAACTCATAACCTTTGCATTACATGTGGTAAATATTATAGGAACCATTGGGAAAATCTTAGGAACCCCAGTGGGCTTGGAAAGTAGTGGTTCAGAAGACCAGATAAAAAATGATTAGGGGTTAGTTTTGAACAGTCGCTTGCAAAACCAAAAACATCCCGTGAATTACTCATCCCTTTAATATGTTACATTTCCAAACTTGGATATATGTGTTTTAGGGATTTTGTGTGACAGGCTAAAATAACTTTTCTAGAATGATGAGGTTAAAAAAAAAAAAAGAGAAAAGTTTTGAATTTAAAAGCATCCCCACGGTTGATGTAAAAATTCAAAGTGTTGGGATTCTTTTTTAACTAACAGGAAGAACGAACAAGGTCAAAGTTCAGTAACATTTTTGCATAATTTATGCCCTTTGGTTAAAAAAAGAAAAGAAAAAAATCCTACGTCTGTGATCACACACCCTGGAATGATATGATTCATCCCCTAATACAACCTAGACATAGGATAGACTGTTTATGTACGCTAAATCAATGAAGCCTCACAACAAAGATATTTTTCAAATGAAGCCTAAAAAGCTATTAAAAAAAACAAGATCGGGCAAAAAAAATGCATTTCTCCAACTACCAGGGGGATAAAATAATGGGGTAATCGTAAGTGGAACAATCAGCGGCCAGCAATCACTGGCTGGTGTGAGCATGGGAGTTGGGCAATAATCTGGCCTTGAGCTAATCATGAGCTGCAGTCATGGGTCTGGGCTGAGAGAAACACGGGCCAGGCACATGACTCGAGACCCCACCATGCCACTGATGGAATGTGACTATAGAGAAAAAAAGTGCAACAACTGCAAGAGTGAACAGTCTTTTCTTAGCCACCCCTCAAGCTTTATTTACCTCCTCATGTTTGCCATCAGAATAAAAAATATTAGGCTTTACTGTCCATACTAGGAAGTTAAAACAGCCAGTCAACTTGAGCTGAGCTCCTGCTCTTCATGAGATCTTCCAGACATTTTTGTCCACTCATTCCTTAAACCTTTTAAAGACATGTCCAGTAGCTAGATAGGAGTATGTTTTGGAAAAGCCTGGATGCCAAACCTAACCTTATTCTATAATTATAATATTTTATAAAGATCGATATGTAAAAATAAATGCCAGTGATCTGTCTTACCAAAAGTCCGAAGGGTAGCAAAAGAGCATTGTTTCTTTAAAAAAAAAAAGGCCTTGGAAATGGTTTTGTATTCTTCTCGAAGAGTTATTGATGACAATGTCCTCCACCTCTGCTTGAAATCATTTACAAAAGGGCTTAATGTGTTGCTTTAGGAGCATTTTGAGACTATTTCACCTAGTCAAACCAGTTGTTACTAGCTGTAAGTGAGGATGGTAATATTGATGCAGCAAGATTTAGTTGATCACAGTTGATTCATGATTTAACGAGAGGGGCTGTTTATTTTGACACTAGCCAGAATAGTTTTGATAGGTTCACTTCGATAAGTTAAAAGCAAGAGCTAATCATTAAAGGTTTGTTGTTGTTTTTTTCAATAAAGAAACTAATCTACCAAAGTTCAGTCATTTAGGCAAAGAGAGAGAGTGAGAGATTTGAGCACTCTTAAAAAAATACAAGGCCAGCCATTAAACATGGTGTCAGAAGAAGCGATTAGCTGACAGAGAAGCAGTGGAAACAAATCAGCTAAATGCACACAGAGGAAGGGGCTGTAATTGGAAACAGGTGTGTCTAATTAAACAGGAGCAGGGAGCTCAGGCAACTGAAGTGGGTCATGTCGGGGTCCAACTAAATGGAGCTGCCTCTCTGCTGGAAATAATACACAAGAAATACTATGTTCACGACAATACAGCAGGTTTTATTAATTTTAATGTTGTCTCATAATTCCAGTGTTTTTATTTATGCTAACATATAATAAATAAGTAAATGGTGGAATGAATGTTTCCTGAGCTGATTTCATATAAGAAACTTTTTTTTTTACATCTTTGCAACTTTAAAACAGCTCAATTAAGGACTTTTTTTCTTTAAAAACAACGTGATATATTAAGATTTGGTTGCTTTTAAAAGTATAATTGGTTGCCTGGTGTGTTATATGGGCAATAGTTTGACTGACACAGGGTATTTCTTCCAAATGTTACCATTTCAAACCCTTTTTATGTTATCTTTTTTGCATCGTCATATTTTTGAGTAATTTTTTATCTATTCAGATTTTCTTTTTAAGTTTGATCCCAGCACACAGTTTCCTGAGTTTAGAACCTTTATGTTAAGCGTTTCATTCATCGTGTTTGCAATAAAAATTATTCTAATTCAGTTTTCAATTCAGTTTATTTACATAGCAACAATTTACCTCTTGTTTTTTTCGAGGCACGTCGCAAGTGAAATAATTAAATTCCAATCATACATACATTCCAATCAATTCTACTTATTAAAGAGTGCATCAATTCTTTTTTTCTAAATTAAATGTAGTTTAAGATGCAAAATATAAATTTAAATAAGTACGTCATTTTTTATTGTTGTAAACAAATGAAATAATGGCATCCCTGGAGGTAGGTGCTTGTACTGTGCATGTATTCTCCATTCACAGTTTTGCTTTGATTACATTGCATGACATGATCTTTGAGGAAGAAAATACAGAAAAAACACATATCCTGCTGCAGTATCTATTGAAGGACCGCTGGGGCAGGATCAGTATTACTATCAACAGCAGGTGAAGGTGGTTGATTTGGCTGCCGACGCCCCCAGCCCCTGGCACCGGCCTTCACCAGGATATAACCCACCACCGGCTGGCAGTGCTGGCAACATACATGAACAGAACTTTTTTACTTAACTCTCTTAGGACAGATTTATTTAGACCCATCTAATCATAATGATATAATTCCCTCTCTTTTGCTGCCTTAACTGTTCTTATTTCTACCTCCATGTACTCAGGACTAGGTGGAGCTTGTGGTTACTTGGTGGGAGCTATTGACTGGGGTCACTCTTTGCTGGGTCGTCTAATGGGCTCCGAGTATCAAGTCATTTACTTCTTCTCAGCAATCACCTGGGGCTTCTTCCTCACCGTGCACCTATTTAGCATCCCAGAGACACCTCTGTGCAAGGAAAGCTCAGTGTCTGACTGCCCATCTCCCAGTGCCTTGCTCATAATGGGCTCCCACTGCAATGGCTATGGTGCACTCGAGAAAGAGCCCAAGTCTCCTGCAGTCCCAACACCAGACCTCAGGCCACGATCTTATTCAGCTTTGGGTGAAAGGCCAAGATCTTTCTCAGCTCTGGGAGAAGCTAACTCGGTTACCTCCAGTGCCAAGCAGCCAAACAAGGTGTGTGATCTATGAGTTCCTGCTAAGTCCATTGGTTTGAGTCTAACTTTGAAGTTTTGAAGCATTAAATTTTGCTAGTCTGTTATCTTTGTGAGATGAAGACTAATCATCATGCATTAAGGTCAAAAATAAGTGTGACATTTATACTGTTCTTTCTTTTTGACATCAACAAGTAGATTTTAAACTTTGCATACTCAGCAAAGCTGTAATTTTGAACTTATAAAGAAGACCAAAGACTCTGACCTTTCACTCGTATAAAAGCATGTTTACATAATTTAAAGTTGGTTTTATAACCATTGATTATTAATATATTCTTCTAAAGGTTGAAAAGCAGGTGAAATTTAAGAAAATATATTTTTAAAACGTTCATTTACTAGCTTTATATGTATCTAAAACCTGCAGTCCTCTGTCTATGATAAAATACTTTGATTTTATGAGAAGTATGTTTCTGACATTTATTTACATTGTATTACACATTATTCTCTCCATGAATATCTTCACAGGAGATTGGTATTCTGATTTATGATAAAGAAGGTTTGTGCTTGATGCCTTTTAAGAAGAAAACCTAATATTATTCATCTTGCCAGTTCATAGTTTTAATGTTAACCCGTGCCTTCATACTGCGTATTTTCTGTTGTTTTTACAAAACTTCTAGTTGACAAAATGCCGTTAAATATTGTTAACTGGACTTTTTTTTTATTACAACACCTCTGGCCCTACATCTGTCATTTTCTAACATTTTTAGGTTTGTACTTGATTCAAATTAAAAGTACAAATCTTTCCATAAGGTCAATGGGTCAGATGTGAATCCAAGTCTTTCAAGAGGTTATTATTTGTCTTCAATGTTTGTTTCTGCAGGATCAGAAGAAGATGACATTTAGGTCCCTGATGAAAGCAATAATAAACATGCCAAACCACTATCGTTACCTGTGCATCAGTCACTTGCTGGGATGGGCGGCCTTTCTCTGCAACATGCTCTTCTTCACTGATTTCATGGGACAGGTAATGATTAGTTTGGGTCTGCATCTGTGCTATACCTCTGTAAAATTAGATAAATAACCGCATTGTTGTAAAAATTTTAATTCTAAGTCCTTTCATTTTCAACTGAATAAAGGGTATAAAAAATTGTATCCATGACATTATTAGGGAACGGCTGCTGGGGACAATGATACTTGGAACGGAGTGGCCCGCACTTACTGCAGAACTGAGTTTCTTAGATGACTTACAGGTTCAATTGAGTTGCCATGTAGAGGCCCGTAACTCTGTACCCTATAACCTTAATCACCAGAGGGCCGCCCTACAATACGAGGAAAATGCTATGCCTTTAATGACAATAAGTCAACTTGTAAACGGAATGAAAAAGTCTCAAGCTGTAATTGATGCTCAAAGCCAAATGACACGTTATTAAGACACTGATTAATTTTTTTATTGTTCCTTGTCCCATTCTTATAAATTCTACCAGGAAGCCAACTATTCCTACCTTTAAAAAAAAATATATATATATATTTTATTTCATAAGTTAAAAAAAATAAAGCACCTATTACAGAAGGTGGTCATTTTTAACAAAGCTGTTCATTTTTAACATTCCTTTCCTAAAAAGACAATTTAACACACTTAACAATCCTTAACATACAACTCTGCTCTCCCTTTTTTGCAGATTGTTTACAAAGGAAATCCTTATGGCGAACACAACTCCACAGCCTATGCCACGTATGAGAGAGGTGTAGAAGTTGGCTGCTGGGGATTGTGCATTAATGCGGTGTCTTCTGCTCTTTATTCATGTAAGTAGATGTGTTAGGTGTCTTTGTGGCAAAGGCTGTTTCTTCCCTCAACCATAACTTTCTTAAATCACCATCTGTAACGTCCAGACCCAAGAGACCCAGACAAGGTCATGCATTGAAACAGAGGTGCATAATCAGAGCTTCCCTGTGTTGTAGATTGAGTTCCCAGGTTACAGCCTCTCATTAACAGGCTTTGCACTAATGACCCTGCAGGGAAGCTGGGCTATATGTACTTGAAAGAAAAAGTAGGTCTGAGGAAGAAAATATCCTTGTGTAAAACAACAACTGCAAACGGCTGGGGATCGAGTTTATGTCCTCGATCCAAAGGCAAAATTACTCATGTAATAAAGCCATGTTTCGAATCAATAAAACTATTTGGATTTTATAGCACTGATATAACAAATAGACTTAGGAGCTTCCCTTTTCAGAATATATTGATTTTAAAATGTCATTATGTGAACTGTAAAAGTCATGGTGGCAATCACATAGTCCACTGTTTCACTGGAAACAACTTATATCATGAGCGTTTGTTGTTTTCTAATTTACTGTACCCGTTTGCAACAAATGTGTTTGTGTGTTTTTCAGATGTGCAGCGCTTTCTCCTCCCGTACATTGGCCTGAAAGGATTATACTTCATGGGCTACTTTGTGTTTGGCATGGGAACCAGCTTAATTGGGCTCTTCCCCAATGTCATTGCCACGCTCATCCTGTGCAGCGTGTTCGGCGTCATGTCCAGCACGCTCTACACTATCCCATTCAACTTAATTGCAGAATACCAGCGCAAAGAGTTGGTATGTGGCAGTCTCAAGACGAAATTTGTCACAGCTGGCATACGTTTAATTAGAAGAGGAAGTGTTGTGCCTCAAACTGAAATTCTGTCTCTTAGTTCAGGAAGTCTACCACAAGTCTTTCTTTGTTTATCCCCTTTAGGTTTCTAGTAACAATGAGCTTGCTGGTTTCATTTTTGAAAAGCTGCCCAATAAAGCACATCAGTGTTTTTTCAAGTAAAATTATTTTTTATGGTATGTAAAGTACCCATAAAACGCTTTAAGTGAAAATGTATTTCTGTAAAACAAGCACAATTAAACTAAAACATGTGGCATAAAATATGTGACTTCATAAATATTCAACCCTTAAAAGTTGTCATGATTTAACAGAGGTGCAGCCAGTAGGTCCAAGTAGTCTCACAATAGCTAAGTGTCACATATTTAAAAAAAACCACATATGTCTTGAACTTTAATTTACAGGTTAGTCCTTATTTTTGGCTAACATAACACCATGAGAACAAACAAACACCAAAATAAAATTGGGGAAAAGCTTGATGAAAAGTACAATTCAAGGAGAAGGGTACAAAAATATTTAAGGCACTTAACATCCTCAAGAATTGAGGCAAATATTCATCTTCACCATCAAAAAATCCTTGTTAATCTACCTAGATCAGGCCATCCTAAGAAACTGAGTGACCATGCTAGAGGGAGACCAGTGAGAGAGGACAGCAGAATACCTATTACTACATTAAAGGAGTTGCAAGTTTCAACGGCTGAGATGGGGATAAACTCTTTATACAACAACTGCTGCCTGGATTCTTCATCTGTCAAAGGTTTATGGGAGAATGGAAACTAGAAAGCCAGTGGTCTAAAAAAACGTATGTCAAAAATACATTAGGATAAAACCATCCAACTGCTAGGTCCTGATTGAGACCCATCCACGCTGATGTGTACTAAAAACGGATTTGAAAGGGTTAAATATTTTTGCCATGCTTATGTTATGCTACATATTTCAATTTATTAGCTATTGATTTGTAGAAATCCCTTTTAACTTTGACATCGTGTTTTATTTTCCAAAATGTTTTTCCAAAAGGGTGAAAGCTCTTCCAAGACACTGTAGGCATTTATATTAGAGACGTAACAATTAGTGTCAAACCCTGATCAATGTGAGATATCCAATGAAACATTCTTGCTACAGTGAACAGGACAGGTTAAAATTTTTAATTTTATTGACACCGGCCTCTTACAGATTTAGAAATATGTTTAATCATTAAGTGATGAAGGCTAGAGTTCATTGAGGTACTAAATAATGTTTTATAGATTAATTATATTACTGTTAAACACAAGACAGCACTTGATTCTGAATAATATAACCAAACTCATATCAAAATGTATTTAAAAATGCACATTTGTGAAGCTAAAAAATCAAAGGAGAAAGATACATTTTCTAAGCTATTGCTCACATAAATTGTAAGTTTTTCTCATTTTGAAGTATATTTGTTGTTTATCTCTTTCTTGCCTTGTGTCACTGTGAATCATGTATTAGATATTTGGATTTGGTGTGTTCATATGTTTAGGATTTAGCATTTGATGTAATGCAATAATGCAATAACATTATGTGGCTATTTAAAGAAGTCTCCCTTTCATGTGCAGTGCAAAGCTGGTTTCTGTCATATATTCTTGTTTTAAAGTCAGATATTGGCTTTTTTAATGATTTTTCTCCTCACTAATTGGAGTATTACTACCTGCTGTTTTCCCAGGAACTAACGAAGCTACAAGGAAGTAATAAAAGGCCTCGAGGCGCCGGCATGGACTGCGCAGCACTCACCTGTATGGTCCAGCTGGCTCAGATCATTGTGGGGGCAGGGCTCGGAGGTCTGGTTAACGCAGCTGGAAGTGTAATTGTGGTGGTTCTGTCGGCCTCGGTTATGTCTTTATTAGGCTGTATCTTCATTGCTCTCTTTATCAGACATGTGGAATAATATTGCTTTGGAAAACTTTTACTGGTGCTGGTTTTAATAAATAAATAAATCCTTTATATCACATTGTCAGTGTTCTGACACAGTTTGGTTGCCTGTTCATATGTTTGCTCTGCAGGTAAAGTTATAACTACTGTGTTAAAAAGGAGTCTTCCGGTTTTTTCATTTTAAGACCATGCACCTTTGATAGTCTCCGCTATTACCACGTCCCCTTTCGGTGCTTGGTACAAGTTTCCTGGTCACACAGTCACATGATCTACAACATAAATTTTTCTTCTTTAAAGAAAAAGCATTACATGAATAGAATGAGGTTTTCATGCCATAACGCATCTTAGATTTGAGAAACTGAATGTTTAACGAACATGTACAAACCCTCCTCCCCCCAAAAAAACATATAGTTGAAAAATGTGGAAACAGTCATTGTTTTTGGAAATCCAATAAGTGTTCTTTTTTTTCATTGCTGTACAGGGAAACAATGTTCTGACGGTCGTATATACATTTGATCGTGGGTTAAACCAGTCTGCACATGCGGGGGGGGGGGG
>JAVLVB010000002.1:12417019-12482743 GCA_032876305.1 Orestias chungarensis
ATTAATAAACAGATAAACAGATCAGCACAGTTAAAGTGTTGTGATCTCTATAGTGTGTGATTGCGCGTGAGCATGCAGAAATTGTGATCCAGGTATTACATGAATTATGCTCACCCATGGGTACAGAGTGCCACTGCCACCCCCTCACAGAGCCCAGAGCGAGCAGAGGAAGCACAAAGTCCAGGACACCGGGGCCACGCAAGAGTACAGACATCAGACAGCCCACCGCAGGGACACCACGCACCGACCCAGATGACTGCAGAAGGGGAACGGGTTAGAGCCCACAAGGTACCAGGAGCAGCACCCTGCCCATCCCGCCAGGCCGGGGCCGACAAAGCACAGGGCAAGGCCAGGACCCAGGGCCCAAACGGCAAGCGCCCAGCAGAGAGCCCGCCCGACACCCGAAAGAGATAGGCGGCCACAGACAGCCAACGAGGGCGGATCGATACAAGACCCCGTGCCCTCAGCACTGCACCCCAGTGCCCAGTCCGTTTGCAGGTGAGTGCAGCAGCAAGCAGTGAGGAAGGCCCACACACACACACACACACACACACACGTTAATAGCATGGGGAGGCAGAGGACACCCAGTCACAGACCCAGCACCAACCACATTCACTTACTCACTCACATAGTCACTCAAGGTATGGATGGTGTTGGTGGTTGGGGGGACAATTGAACGAACTGAAACTCAAATATAATATTTCTAACTAATACCATTACCCAATCTCTTTCTTTAGCAAAGAAGAGGGAAGATACTACTTTAGAATAAATAAAATGGTACTATTTAAAAAACTAATAAGGTCTCTTTGTTAGGGAATTTCTTGTTGAAATTCAATTCTGAGTCATCACAGCAAAAGTAATCTTTAACATCCTGACATTGTAGAACGCTAAAAATCTTACCCACGTAACAACATAATACATGCACTATTTACAATAATGAGTGCATTTGAATTGACACTAAGACTTTGAAGAAGTAACACTGAGTGTTTTAAAAATACACCATTAGTTCCCTCTAATTTAGACATGCATAAAACCATAAAAAGGTACCTTATACCTTAATGATAAACTCTAGAATATTTAGCAGAAATATTAAATAAAAGCTACATTTTTTGATCAGTAATATAAGGGTATGTCAGCTCAATAACAAATATATCTTTATTAATTATGAAAGATTTATTCAATTTGTTTGATCATTTTTATTCCTGTTTACATATTCTATCAAAGATAATTTTAAAGTGTAATATTATTTAAGGTGGCCTGTAGTGTGAGCGAATAAAATTCTATGGCAACGTTTCTGTCAAGACATAGTCCCTATGTTGAAGCTTGTTTGTGTTGAGTGTTGTGAAGTGTGATATCATCAGATTGGTGTATGCTAGCCTCCTTATTTGGGGACTGGGTTTCTCTGTACACAAATACTATTATTCCTTGGCACTGCCATACAGACCTTTACACTTTTGTTGTATCTGTTCCTCCTTCTCTCTCTGTGTGTCTGTTTCCTGTCTGATTACAGTTATGAAAGGTCACCAACACCACAAGAGAATGTAAGGGGAAAAAAAGTATTCCCTCCATGTTTAACATGGACTCACTATCTATAACCATGGCCTATAATCTGAAGCAGTACGACGTCTCCTCGTTTTGTTGACTGATAGATGAAAGCAACAGCTGATTGAAGTTGTGTTACCTGGGTTTGCTCACACCTTTGAATGACATGTTGCAAGAGATTTGGGGGTTTTAGTGACCAGTGAATTTTCCCCTGCTGTGATATAGACTTTTATTGGAATTAGATTCTGAAGTCGAATCTTTGTTTACTCCAACATTAATTACTGTACTTTCTCTCAATTGTACATACTGTAGACATAATCCGTGTCCACACAAACATCAGACCTTTGGCAAGAACCTGATTAAAAGCCTTTTAATGCAACCCCAACACAGTTGAAAACTAAAGTCAGTTGAGCAGTTGAAAAAAAAAATACCTCAAAATGATGTCACCACAAATATTTTCTATGTAGATATCGTATACTTTGTTTTCATTCAATGATCCTAAATTTGTTTTATATTGAGTATGAACATCCACAATTACATGAAATAAACACATCAGCATAAACAAGGTTCATTAAATTTTGTCAGTGGGAAGATTGGCCTACTCATATAGATGATAATGATAAGATTATATCCCATTAGCTGGACAAATAAATAATTTGAAAAGTAAATAATAATAATAATAATAAAGTGGCTTGTAAATCAGTGATTTTAACTTCCCAGTTCTTATCTTAATTTAAGGCTAAACTTGTATAGCCTCCATATTTACACTGTAGACTGAATGTGTGCAGCCTCAAGTTAATTTAGGGGTCTCTGTTTAAACTTTAAACAAAAAAGGTTGGTACAAATATATTGATAAAATTAAAAATATATATATTTAACCTTAAAATAATATATGTACCAACAGTTTGTGTGTGCATGTTTTGTATTTGTTTTTACTTACTTACATTTTTATTTTAATGGCAACAGGAGGGGACTGAATAAATAAATCTATTACTTTTCTGCTTTTGGCCGCGTCCTCCTCCAGCGCCTTTCTCTTTTAGCCCCTAGTCGCTTCTTCAGACTTCTTGCACCGCCTGCTGATTGAGCGAGACGCCACGCCCCTTCCTCCACACCTGTGTGGTTGATAAGGATGTTTGGGGCGGGTCTTAATCGAAATAATTTTGTCATCATCCCGATGGCCAGTCTGGGCCTGATGTAGAGTTGCTGATGCGAGCAGGCGTCGCACCTGGGATTCGTGCGCACACCTTGCGGTTGTTGCTCCTTCAGTTGGCTCTGTGCACGCGGACCTGGTGGTAAATAGATCACGCCATAAGGGTGGACTCGGGCCTAAAATAGGCCCAATAGTAGCTCCGCGGGTGGGTGGTATTGGTGTCGTGGTATCGGTGGCCATTTTATGAGTAGGAGTAGAGTACTTATGCGCGGTATCGGACCGATACCCGATACCAGTATTGGTATCCCTAGATATAGTACTGTTTTTTTTTTATCCATGCCATCCCTAATGCACAAAAAAGACACTTCTTCTTCCTTCTAATAGCATCTGTTAAACGTTATAAACATCACAACAAATTTTATGTTCACATTGGGGTTTTTTTTTAGACCTTTTCTGTTTCTTCTAAATATTTTCATTAGCTGGACAGTATTTTTTTTTCTTATGCTGTAAATGTGGCCTTAGTGAAATGTCCTTTTTCCAACTTCCCGTTTGTACCTCGGTATGAGTCTGCATGCTACAACTTGCTTGTCACTCTGATGCTGGTACACCTGAAATTCCCCACTGAGTGACAATAAAGGTAATTTCAATTCTATTTCAGTAAACTGAAATATGTTCCAGTAGTTTTATGTCAAAGAGAAATGTCAAAAATTATCAATTTAAAATGATAGACATGTAAAAGGCCTGCCACCACCAGGATACAGCCGCCGCTGGCTCTGGTGTTTTCATCTTAAGTTATATTTTCAGGCAGATGTATCTGTTGTTTACTATGAGCATTGAAACATTTAGACTTGGCATTCACCCATTTAAAGTCAATCATGGTGCTGTCTTACAGTTGATTAAAACAGTATGTGATCCTCAGCCGTGTGTTTACTGCTCTACTTAACCCCACATACAGCTACTTTTCTTTAGACAGAATCAATGACTGCTGTGGTGTCAGCAAATTTTACAACGTGGTTAGAATTAAATCAAGCAGAGGACATATTTTACAGCAATGTGAACATTAATGGGGTTAAGAAGCATGCCCTGAAGGTAATTCTGTGTTCATAGTGATGTGGTTAGATGGGTTCCTGAAGCTCTGACTGTTTGGATGTATTAGAAGATCTAAATGCAATTGCAAGTTGGAGAGCTGACCTCTGGTAACTGCATTGTGTTCACCAGCAGTTGAGACCTGAATGTATTTACTTTTAATAAAAGTAAGAGTTAGAGAACACTCTGGCAGGGTTCGGGATGAAACCTGTTTTTGGTTTTTAGGAAAGGCATACAGTGCTGCTTGAAAGTTTTTGAACTAGTTGAGTAGTTTAGAATTTTCTTTTTTTAAACCATGATTTTCTTATTTTCTCATGTATATGAAATGTCAGGTTTATGTTCATCCATTCCATCTGGTTGTTTTGAGGGAAATGTGTGAATTGCAGGCAGACTAAATGAAACATGGAATCAGAGCATCTAAAAAAGTAAATGAACCACAGCTGCACTGGTAAAGACAATCAGGTAAACGACTCAGGTGAAACACGTGTAAGCAGACCAATAAAATGAGACATCCTTAGGAAAAGTTTTGAGATGCACTGGTTTAAATGGAGAGGAAACCAACAAAACCACAGTTGTGTCAAGGCATAGAGACCAGATCAACAATGCCGAGAGGAAAGGAGACATCTGAGGAAATCAGGAAGAAGGTGGTGACAGCCCATCAGTCTGGGGAAAGCTATAAGACCATCTCCAAAAGATCCCAACTTCAACTATCCACTGTGAGACAAATCATTTACAAATGGAGGGCACTCGGCACCACCGCAACTCTGCCCAGAGGTTGACGGCCGTCAAAACTTACACAGAGAGGCACCATAAAAATAATAATGCAGGTAAAGGCCAACCCACACATCACCTCCAGAGAGTTTCAGACCTCTCTGTCAGCGTCCGGAATAAATGTACATGGTTCTACAATCAGGCGAAATATCAATAGACATGGCATTCATGGAGGAGTTGCAAGAAGGAAGCGTCTGTTCTCAAGAAAGAACAAAGCCGCCCGCCCCTTTAAACTTTGCCAGAGAGCACTTGGACAAACCAGAGGCTTTCTGGAAGTCCATTCTCTGTACAGATGAATCCAAAGATGAATTATTTGACTACAATCACATGCACCATGTTTGGAGAAAAGTAAACACAGCATTTAAAGAGAGGAACCTCCTCCCAACAGAGAAGCATGGTGGTGGAAATGTGAAAGTCTGGGCGTGCTTTTCTGCCTCTGGAACTGGACGACTCCATTTAATACAGGGGACAATAAATTCCCAGGACTATCAACAAATTCTTGACCAGAATCTTCTGCCATCAGGGAGTTGAGGCTGGGACTGAAATTGATTATGCAACAAGACAGCAACCCAAAGCATTCCAGGAAAAGTACCAAAGAATGGCTTAAGAGAAAGAATATTCGCATTTTGGATGGGCCCAGTCAAAGTCCAGATCTCAATCCCATAGAAATGCTGTGGTAAGATCTGAAAAGGGCAGTACATGCCAGATGTCCCTCCAACCTCGCTCAACTGGCAGAGTCGTGCAAGGAGAAGTGGACAAAAACCCCAAAGCAGATGTGAGACACTCGTTTGTGGTTACAGAAGACGTTTAGTTGAAGTAATGGCTGCAAAAGGAGGTGTCACAAGGTCCTAACTGAAAGAGTTTACATACTTTTGCACTTGACAGATCTTCTGTTTTTTGACAGATACAATACTTTTGTTGAATAAATAATGAAAACATTTATCTTTTTTTCTTTGTGTTCCTTATTTGGAAGGTCTGCTTTACAATTTGAGATTTGGATATTCATTTCACATGATTATTATAATTTCTCTTTAGAAAACAATGACCATGTTCGGGTGGTTATCAAACTTTCAAGCAACACTGTATATCACAGTTCTTGTGTAGCTGATACTGTTCAAACATATAAAAAAATACTTTTTTAAATGTTTGTGTTTTTTAAGCATAAATTACACATCTATTATTAAACAATGCAGGGTTAGCAGTTTCCTAAATGCCATGGATTTGATGAGAAAATGCATAGTTTCGCTTTTAAAGATATTTCTCTTACTTGGACATGAACAATATCATGAAATCCCTACAATAAAATTATTAATTCAGATCCACCATAATTAGCAACATCTGCCAATATAGGTTGTCCAAATTCTGTAAACCTTTTGCATAAAGCAAATGACATTTTGTATGTTTTCAAATATTGTGTTCAGTCTATATTTGTGTTTCCGTTCAACTGCACTCTTTCTATGTCTCATTATTTGTAAAGGTTTGGAAAATATTTATCATGATAGCATGTTTTAGCGTTCTTAGAAAAAGTAATTTTACCAGGTATGTGTTCTTTCTTGAGAGTCACTGTAGGCACAGCATTTGGAGGTTAAAAAGTGCCAAGAAGAGCTTTTATTTGGAAGGCATAAGAGGTTCATGTCTTGGCTGGTTAGTGTTGCCTCCCACACATGCATTGGTGTTTCAATCTTATAAATCAAAAATGTCAACAGTTTGACTTTGACACAGAAACATTGCAACCCCTCACTAAACCACAAATTCTCCAAATCCACAGCATCAATTCTTTGGGTTGCCAGATTACTCTCCTCGGTTTCAGGTACACCGCGATGGACTGACGGCCTTTTCAGATTATACCCCCACCTCTCGTCCAATGACCGTGGGAGAAAGGCAAAAGCAGACCCTTGCAACCCTACCAAGGAAAATGTGTTGGATAATGGATCGACGGAAGGATGGTTGTAGACACAGTCCTTACTTACACTATACTGTCATTTGACCATTTTCTTGATTTTTGGGAAATTTCCTCTCTGCTGGTTCTACTTATCCACTTACATTAAGATGCCTCGTCCACCTGTCTAGCCTTAAAAACAACAATCAGATGAGACAGCCTTTGGGAAAGCAGATTCAACTTTCACTGCCTACCTTTGTCAATGGCTCAGCCACTCTGAGATCAACAGTCCGTCCCCTCAGTGAGTAATTATCATGCAACACGTGGCAAATATTATTATTCATTCCCCGTGAGGCTGAGTAAGGTTGCCCGCCTCTCTTTTTACACTTTATAATAAAGCTCTCTGTTAAAATAAACAGTTTGTTTAAGTCAGTACTTTTAAGACGTACGATCTCTCGTTGTGAATCATGAGTGGTTATGTGTTTTTCAGCTAAGTTAGACGTAGGTATGTAAAAGACTATGCTGCAGGCAGTTCATCAAAGTAGAACGATTAGCATGGTAATATATTACTTTTTCCAAGCTGTAGGATATGACTTCAATTTACATCATGCCTTAGTTTGAGGACTTATACCTAATATATATGTAAAAAAATGTCTAATACAATTAACCACTGTTACATTTTAGCTGCATAATCCTAACCCTACCTGGGGCTCTCTGAGTAAGAGGTGTGTGGGTCTTTTCACATTCTTATGTTGAAAGTAAATAAGCTGTCAGAGTTAAAACATGTTTTAGTTTTAAGACAAATTAAGGATGAGAGGAAACCTAAAAAAAAGTGTTCTGTTCAAAATGCTTCAAACAGCCTGTTTGGACTTTCAAAGCTTTTCTTCGTTTAATTTCAGGAAGTAACTTTAACTTTTAACTTCCAACTTTGACTGTTCTTGGACAAATTCATCTGTCTTTCTTATGGTTTTCCAATTAATATTACTCTTTGGTAAGCCCCCTCAGAATTGCGTGTGTTTGTGTGAGATGCTGCAAAAACAACCCATGCTGGTTTTCACACCGACTTTTTCAACTAAGGAAATACTCTTCTCGGCTGTTCCTTTGTGTGAGTCACCATCCAGGCTCCTGTATCAGTCTCTGTCAGCCCAATTAGCCTGAATTTTAAGCTAACTGGTCTGGGTTGGCTTCCTGATTCAGCTAACTCTATTTCCTACAAGGATGTGGCCCCACTGTAAGAGGTTTTAACAAAGCCAAAGTCAGACATATTGTTCCAGAAAACCACCCTGTTGGGAGCTTAAAACTTTGCCAAATGAGTTAGCCATCATTTTTAAGAATTTCTTTTTTTTTATGTTTTTTTGCAGAAGTGTGTAGCAATAAAACCCATTTTGCCGACCGTGTTGAATGGAGTTGCATGATTTTTACTTGTCTGCTGTTGAGTTTATAGTTGATTCCGAATATATCTCTTATACATGCATACGGTATCTCAAAAGGTCTTCTGTTACGGAGCAGCAATAAAAATAACTACTGTTGTTACAGCTTGTTTGAACGCGTATTTCATTGACCCTCTGGTTGTTCTCAGAAGTCAGAGTGCAGATTGATGAGCCTCCCTGTGTTTGCCCAGGAAGATGTGCTCAGTGACATGTAGTGTCTATTATTACCAAAGGGGCTGTAAAAGTGGAATTAGATCAGCCTTTTATCTGAAAAAGGAATAGACATAATACGTTTATTGCATATGGTAAATTGCTCATCAGCAGAGAAGTATGAGGATATAAAAAATAAAAATTATTGACTCATCCTCAAACCAAACCTAAAAGTAAGGATTACAATCACAAAAGTGTTATTATTTTTGTTCTGCCTTCATCTATCCTTGTGAAAAAAAGACCACAGACAAAAAAACATCCTGTTTACTGAGCTGTGTTAAGGCTTTTTTGCATTTGCAGTCAGTTGGGAATTATTTCAATTCATACCAAACTTAATTGCATTTTGTCCTACCAGAGAGTTTTAATGGTTCCTTACCTTTTAATTGGATGGAGGGGAAAAGACTGATGGAGCCAATAGTGGATGGATAAACGTACAGATGGATGGATGGATGGATGGATGGATGGATGGATGGATGGATGGATAGACGTACGGATAGATGGATGGATAGACGTACGGATGGATGGATGGATGGACGGATGGATAGACGTACGGATAGATGGATGGATAGACGTACGGATGGATGGATGGATGGATGGATGGATGGATGGATATGAATTGAATTTTGGCCTGTGGATATTGTTGAAAGTACAATATTGCCCTAAACACAGTAGACTAAGGGGATGCTATTGTCGATTTGCAATCCCATACAATTAAAATCTACAAAACTTACATAATAACAATACCATAACATAAATAGGATGCAGTAAGAACAACAAATAAAAACAAAATAAGGTTGGTTATATGATTTTTTTTAGAATACCTACATCAAAGTAATATTATATTTTCAAGGCAATGTCTGCTTTCTAAGGTTAAATAGTCACAGTGCTGATCACTGTAACAACCATGCTTTGAGATGCAATTTAAATAAGAATAGAGAAATATTCTTTTAATAGCGACAAGCAAGGTTTTCCAGCTCCTTTTATAAATAAAACATTCTGCAAAAAGGGATTTTTTTTATTTGAGCCTCAAAGTCTCCCCATAAAGTCCACCATGTTTTATTTATACCATGTTGTTTTTTAATACAACCCTTAATGAGTGGTGGGGCCTTACTAATTATTGATTAGATTAACAAATGCAGCATTCATTTATAAATGTTTGACATTTTCAAAATTTAGGCGAATGAGACAAGACTGTGGCCACCATATTGTATTATAACTTCTTTGTTGTTGTTGTTTGGCTGTGTAATAGATTAGTTTTAATGTGGCGACACAATTGAATACCCGTGTTATGAAACATTTAGTTCATGATTAAAACAGATCTATTGCTGTCTGAGCCTTAATCTGTTTAAACTTTCTACTTTGATGATGGATGGATGGATGGATGGATGGATGGATGGATGGATGGATTAACAGGGGTGAATACAGGAAAGAAGATATATATTTACATTTTTGGGCATTTTGGAGTAAAAGAACACGGCACCAGGCGCTTAAACAGAGACAGTCGAAGATTTTCCAATTTTTGTAAAGCTTTATTTCTAGTTTTTTAAGGCTTTTGGGGAGGTTGGATTTTGTTTTCCAGACTACAGCTGAAGAAACTTATGGAAAGTAGGAAGGCTAGTTTGTTATAGACCTAAACTAAAATGCAGAAAAGAAAATTAAGAAACTTATGAAAGGCCACAATTCACTAGATGTAACACTGCATCGCACTGAAGTTATCCTTCTCTGCCCCTCATTACAGCATTTCTGCCTCTGTCTCCAGGCTTTACAAGGAGACAGATCAGCAACTTGAGCTCATTTCAGAGCCTTTTTTTCACCCATGTCAGCTCACTGAGCCAATTGTGATAAAAAATTTAGAAAGCTAAAGCATCCTTACCAGAAATCTAGCTTGGTGAGATGATGACAGATATGTTTGTTTTTGTACAAACTTTTTGAAAAGACTAAAGCAAAGAAATGCAGTACTAAGAATGTTTTCATACCCTTGTGAATTGTTATATGTCATGCTGAAACTACAAAGTTTAATGTAATTTATCATAATTTTTTGTAACAGATCAGCAGAAATATCTGTATGAAGGAAAATGATGGATTGTTTTTTTAACAAATTAAAACTGACAGGTGGAACGCGTCCAAATCCCTCTTTAAATTAAAAACCTTCCCCAACATGATGCATCACTGCCTTCTTCCTCTGTGATGATGAGGTGTTCAGGTTTTTTTGCAATGTCATGATTTTATTTTAACAATGCTTTTATTCTGGTCACTTTTCTGTAAAGGCCAGACTTTTGTGGATTGTATAACAAATAGCTTTCCTGTCAATAGATCCCTCTACTTTAGCTGCAGCTCTCTGCAATGCATTTACCTTGGACCTCTTGGCTGATTCTGAGAGTCATTTCAGAACAATCTTCATCTTGGTGGGTTTATTATTGTGCTGTATTATTTTAAGATTTACATATTATAACCCTAGCACGACCCTGTGATATGTTCAACCCTTGCCTTTGAACTTTGCTGTGTTCTCTCGTCTTTATGATGTATTTTTAATAAACCTCTGAGGTCTTCAGAAAAACTATTTCATTTGTAGAAGACGTTCTGAGGCAGGAAAAACGTAATTTAATTTGTAGCTATTGAAATACAGTTACTAAATGCAAACGGATGCTACACTTTCCTCTTTTATTTAAAGCACAGAATGATTTTCTTCCACTGCGCTCTGATCGATCCCTTTTGTTAATCTATCAAATAAGACCCTTATAGAATACATTGCAGCTTCCACTTGTAATATAAGGTTTCTAAGGGACTTTCAGACGTCACGGACAGACATATTACTCTTTCTATGACAATAATACATGTGTTTTAAGTCTTTGTGCATTCAATTGCAACTTGTGGTCTCTACACAATTTATTCAGGTTAGATTAGCTCATACAATAAATTATCTTCAACCTTTAGCTCCTGAAAATGAATGATATGTTTAAAAAGAGCTGCAAAGTCATAACTGAGCATCTAATGCTTTGAGTGTTTTTCGAGAACAAACTACTTACAACAGGAGAGGAACAAATTGCTTAAATGAGTTCCACTTTAAAAAAGGAATAACACAGAGTCTTGAGGTGTCTGTTAAACATGAATAGCAAAATTGTCTATTAGTGTCTCATAAAGAAGCGCTTTAACAAATTCATGGTTTTCAGTGTATTTTATGAACATATTGGATTTGTTGGTGGTGAATAAACTTCCTGTGGTTTATTTAAGGTCACCAATAAGTTTTTGATCAATGGATGAGAATAAAATAGAAGTAGAATAAATTCCCTGTAGTGTTCCACCAGGATTCAAAGAAGATGATTTAATATTAACTTCATTTCACATTGTCATTCAGACTTATCTTTGAACACCTCTTTTTTTATTATTGTATGTTTTCCCCCTTTGAACAGGCTGTAAAGTAACATATCCTGCCATGCATATGCTTGCTCACCACCTAACATACCCAGTCACTATCAGTATATATATATATATATATATATATATATATATATATATATATATATATATATATATATATATATATATATATATATATATATATATATATATTTTTTTTTTTTTTTTTTTTTTTTTTGTGAATGTAAGAATCATAGAAAGTAAGAATCATAGATTTTAATTTTGTCAGTTACATTTTATGAACCACGTAAAGTCTACTGGTGCATTATTCTACTACCATCTTTGGAGAGTTTCCTGTCAAAATAGGACAAAAATGCCAATGCGCTTTTATTATCAGTAAGATCAATTATTAAAATTCTCTCTCTACACATAAGCTGCAGGTAAATTAAAATGGTGTTACCTTAAGTCAAGAAAATGTATCGAATCAGGGAAAGCAAGGCAAATTTATTTGTATAGTACATTTAATGTACAGAACAATTCAAAGTGCTTTACAAAACTAATAAAAAGTGTATTGAAAAGTAACAATTTAAAAGCCAAAACCATATGATATTAGAAAAGACAGTAAAATTAAGAACAAAGATGACATTTTAAAAGCATATAGTTCGTCTGTAAGTTTTCTGTTTCTGGTGTGCTGCACACTAGTGCACCTTTTAAGATTTCCATACCTAAAATAGCTTTTATTATGTTGTATATCTTCCAAAAACTTAAAGCTGCTTGAAGTTATTTTATTTATAGGACGTTTTCTGTACCCTAAGTAAAATACATTAATTACAAATGCTTTGATGTTTTTAAGTCTTCTCTTCTAACCATTATGATTTTCTTTTTTTATTAAAAGCTATTGAAAACACAACATTTTTTTGTTTCACAAGATCAGAATATTTTATCAACCTGATAAGTAAGTACCGAATAAAAAAAGGCTTTATGCAAATTGTGAAAATGAAAATGTGAGTATGAAAAAAAAAAACTGTGTCACAGATAGATAATGCACTTCACTTTTACAGTTAACTTTTGTACATAATCCAACAAACAAATAAGAACTAATACAAATAAACTCTTTAGATTAGACACACATGATATTCTGAATATTCCTGTTTGTTTACATCTGAAATTCTGGGATATATAGAGTCATCTACAGGGCTTTCTCTTTGTGACTACTGCAAATCCCAACAGGATTTTATTGCTCTTCTGGGTGAAGAGTCATGTGGCCAAATACCCAAACTGTCCCTATTTGTTTACTTTTGTTTTATTTTAATTTAGTTATTTATTTTTTTTATTTTTTGAAGTGTGTAGGGGGGTTGCCATACCATCCGCAACTTTCAAACTATCCCAGGTATGCTTGGACTACGTGCTGTTTTGCGGCAGGTCGCGCCGGTCGTTGTAGATCACTGCCCCGGGAGGAAAGAACAGCACCTCGGGCAACGCCGGCGCGTCGCCCGGCACCAATAGACGGCCCTGCTCGTCCAGCTCAGGCTTGGTGGTGGCTGTGATAGGTCTGATTGTGGTTGCGCTCGGGGAGGTCATGCGCCAGAAGAGGTTTCTGAGCGCTTTCCTGAACTCCCGTCGCATCAGGCAGTACAGAATGGGGTTCAGGCAGCTGTTGGAGTGAGCCAGGCACACCGAGACTGGGAAAACGTACACTTGCATGGTGTAGTACTCGTAGGTGAAGTGCACCACGTTGAGTTTTATGAGGATTCCCCACGCGGTCAGCGCCTGGTTGGGCAGCCAGCAGAGGAAAAACGAGAGCACCACGATGGTGACCGACCTCGTGACCTTGGCACGTCGCTTGGCGCTAGAGGTGTTGATGTTCTTCGACGTGATAAACCGCAGCAGCAGCAGGTAGCACGCCGAGATGACCGCCAGCGGGGCCAGGAAGCCCAGCAGCACCTTCTGCGACTGATACAGCCCGAGCCAGAGCTGCGCGGAGCCGTCCGTCTCGGGGAACTTCACCAGGCACAGGTCCTCGTTGGAGATCGTGGCGGTGGTGGAGAAGACGGCATGCGGCAGAGCGGCGGAGACAGCGGCGCACCAGATGAGGACGGAGACGCAGCGCGCGGAGCGGCAGCAGCAGCAGTGCGAGCGCCGCCGTCGGCCGCGCAGCGCCGAGGCGAGCGAGCAGTACCTCGCCACGCTCATGGCGGTGAGGAAGAACACGCTGGCGTACATGTTCATCGCGGTCACGTAGGAGACCACCTTGCACATGGCTCCGCCGAATGGCCAGGTGAAGTCCAGCGCGTTCTCCACGGCCCAGAAGGGCAAAGTCAGCACGAACTGGAAGTCGGTGACCGCCAGGCTTGTCACGAACAGGTTGATGGAAGACTTCCTCCACACCTGCTTGGACTTCATCAGGTACAAAACCAGAAGGTTGCCGACAAGACCGAGGGCGCAGACGACAGAGTAGATGACGGAGATTGTGATCCTCACGAAAGCGGCGCCGTCGCCGACGAAGTCGGTTCGAGGAGAGTCCGACTTGTGGAAGTGGGAACAGTTGGAGGAGTTGGAGACGCAGCTGAAGTTGGCGAAGTGAGCGGTCCCAACTGAGCCGCCTCCGTTGTTACCGTCCATTGATTCTCCGGACATTTTAATGTTTATTCCCAGATTATATTCAGTAAAATCATTCTTGGATCGTGGAAAAATCTTCGGCTCGAGTTTCAGGCGCAACACTCCATGCTGGCTACATAAGCAATCTCTAACGTAAAGAAATGAATACAGCACTCAAAATCAAATGCTTCCTTTCTGAATTTCTTCCGTTCACTTTTTTTTAGCTTAGTATCAGAATATAGAATGCGCCCTGACGCGGTGCTCCGGCTCAAGCTGCCGCTGTCCTTGGTGCTGATTAGAACAAGCCCATGCTTTTAATCTCACATCAGGCTGATAGATATGTCAGAATATCGAAGGCTGTCACTGCAAGACACTTTTCGACAATTGAGTTGCCCCAGCTGGAATTTCCATGGTTTTAAACATGATCTATCTCGCTTTCCTCTCTCTCTTTCCTCTCTCTCTCTCTCTGTCTCTCTCTCTTTCTCTCTCTCTCTATCTCTCTCTTCCTCTGTCACTCTCACTCTCTCTCTTTCCAATATACACAAAGGTATGCAGTTATATTATGTAAGGGAAATGTGTGTTTGCTAGTAGACATTTTAATGGTGTTTAATATATTTTTGTGATGCAAAGTCATTGGTGTTACTTTTTATATTAGTTTTTGCCTTAATAATAATGTTTTAAAGGGGAAAAACTATGTTTTTGTAATGCAATATCTAAAATCCACACAAGCATCAAACAATCAAATCTCAAATCTGACATTGTGTTACATTGTTTTGGTGCTTCATTGCGTTCAGCCCTGTAGCTTTCATAAGAAGTCTCCTGATGCTGCCCACAATCTTTTAGAAGGAAAGGACAGTATATGCTACTTATGTCTGGATAGGTGGATACCCTCAACCTCTTGATACAGAAAATATATTGGAAATCAATTACCCCTTTGCAGCTGCAATACAAGTATATTACTGGCCAAAGCTATTGTCAACAGGCGTATTCCAAAATATTTTGCTGGAAAGAAGAAGGGTAATCACACATAAGAATTTAGTCGCATTGTTTTTAGCACGTATGATTGTCTTGGTAGGTTAAATTGGATAAAGGGACATGACAATAGAAAAACAAGATATTAGCAAAAAGGCCACCTTTATCACCTGCAGAGTCCAAAAAAAAAGGGAGTACTGAGAAACAAAGCAGTACGTGCATAACCACAATGGTCTAATTTCTTTGTTGGGAATATACAGTTATGGCCCAATACACACACACACACACACACACACACACACACACACACACACACACACACACACACACACACACACACACATGAGGGTGCATCTCAAGGAGGAATCAAGGAATCAAGGAATCTTTATTTGTCATCACATCACATGTGGTACATGAGGTGGGACGAAAATTCTAATCCCCCGGTCCAGTTTACACCCTGATAGCAATTTTAAATAATGTAATAAAATATAAGAGTATAATATCTATGCGAGAAATAGGATTTGAGCTACTCAAAATCTACAATATGGACACAGAATAACACGTAATATTTGGACTCACTTGTGTATGGAGTTTTTAAAAGAACATCTATAAGAATCGCAGGTGTGACGATGCATATACTGGCCCTCAAAACCCAAGGCAGATATTCAACAAACCTCCCAGACCTTCCCACCTAGATACACACAAACACTCACACCTATATACCCAATGTGAAGACACACAAGAATGGAGGACATATTTTTTGTACTCTTCCCACCTCTGATCCTCACTTTCATAGTTACCAGTTACTAGTAAGGATGAGTTCCATCAAAGATTCATAGAAAAGATCAGCAAGATCAGTATGACTGATGCCAAACTTTATTTGTCCTCTTTCAAAAGTGTGTCATAAAAAAACTAGTACAACTCTTGGACATTGATCATTCATTTCTGTATTCTATATTAAAAAATAAACAATTGTTGCAACAAGAATGTTATATCAATGCATTCCCTGCTGTAAAATATCCAAAGCAGCACACTGACAGATGGAGAGGCTGGAACATTACGACCTATAGCTGAGGAATGCATGATCCTTGTCCAGAAAGTCTAATGATGTGGGCAGCTTCAGAAGGTATGAAATGAACATCTGTGGCAATGACTATGTGATGTATACCTAATTTAGGATCTGTAACTTCAGATTTCCTGAGTTTATAGAAACAAACAAACCACAGTTTGGAGCTTACTGACACTGGACAAATGTGTTTGCATATGCATGAGTAGTTGCTCTTAACTAGAAACTGAACTGTGACCTTCATCCCAATCTTTTCAAAGTTTGAGTTGTAGTCATCTTTAATTCTACTTCTTTCCCATTTTCTGTCTCTCAATGGTGTTTTTATGTTGCCGTAAAAGCTTGGATGGTCTATTTCAGTGGTATCTTATGTGAATCAGCAACACAAAAAGGAAAACAAGACATAATACTGAATATTTGCAGATTATCCTATGCTAAATAGTTACAGCACAGTCAGCTTGGACAGGGGAATGTCTTGGAAAATCAATACTTAAGTCTTAACAAAGATTCTCAATCAAATTTAGGTGTAGACTTCTACTCGTTCTGACGTATCAAACAATACTATTGTAGCTCTGGCTGTATGTTTAAAGTTGTCCTGCTTAAAGGTGATCTACTGACCCAGTCTCAGGTTTTTTTGCAGCTTAAACAGGTTTTCTTTTAGTACTGGCTTTTACTTTATTCTGTCTATCTTTCCATCAACAATGATCAACTTTGTTAAAGTTAATGCATCAACATCATGCTGCCACAAACATCTTTGACTGTGAAGATGTGGTGAGCGTTATAAATATTGTTAGCGACGTTGGTAAAAAAGTGTCTGTTCACTTATTTTCTCAAAAATAGTCACATTTACAGTCAGATTTGATTATTTACGAGTTAACATATTTTTGCAAAACTGCTTGCTTCTGAAGGAAACAGGATGCACTGGACCATATCTTGTCCACCACAATTTTCAGATGTCAGAAATCATCAATTGACTGCATAACAATAATGCACTCCTGCTGAAACATTTTCAGAAAAGGTAAAGTACAGAATGTCAGCTTATCACGTCACATAAGAGCTGGAGTGTGGCTGAAGTGTTACAAACGAACATCTGAAAAGGTTTTGAGTGAATAAAGTATAACGATAACTATACTGTAATAAAGCTTTTTTTTCCTTTTGTACTTAAAAAGTTATGGAATTTCTTGGAGTCAAATGATCTTTTTTTAAGAAGGACTTATGGAAAAGAGTTATGTAATCAGAGCATAGCTTTCCTGAGTAATTTGTCGCTTAATTTAATACTGATCTGAAGTAATAAATCTGAGGATTTTAGGCTACATTTTCCTGACTCTACCGTTATGTAACTGTCTGAAAAATAATTTTGTTTCATTTCATTCACAATAAAATTGCACATTGCACATCCATCTTAGCAAACACAATGATTTTCATTTTGACTACTCCAAATTTTCTTGAGTTGCAGAGTTGCAGAGGCAGCCTGCCCTTAATCTTTTTCCTGCGCGGGCTCTGATAACCCAGGCTTAAGGCATTACAATGTCTGCTGAAGTCAGAGGCACAGACTGAAACAGCTCAGTGCTGCTACTCTTTAACACACTTCAGGGGACAATTTGGAAGTGAAAGTCCTCCAGGTTTTCTGCGCTACAAAGAAGCCCTGCCGAAAACTTTGGATATTTCCATGCAAGTTCCAAAAAGGCACATTTATAGTTTCCACCATGGGTTTGACATTAATCGCTCGGCGGAAGTATGGGGTGTGTGGTGATAAGCACTTTTGTTTGTTTTAGATTTCTTAAGCAAAGATTTGTTTAAAAAGTTTGACTGCCCTATTCATTTCAAACTCCAAAATAATGTCTAATGCAACCAATAACATTCAGAAGTCACCTTTGCCAAATACATCGATTTGTATCTTTAGTATAATTTCAGCTGTTCATTGTACTTTATGTTTAGCAACAATACTGATTATAAAGACATTACTATAGCCACTGTAAGATTTCTTGTCTCAAAATAGTAAAGAAAATAGTATACCACCTCTGCAAATCTACTACAAATAATCAAAGAACATTCATATATAGAAAGTAAAATCTGTATGTCGGTAACTCCCTTATGTATTATTTAAATTTACTAGTTCATTTTCATTAAGACGGTTATAGGTTTGTTTTAATAAATTTTTTCAAATTTTTTTTATCAACCCATGGTTTCTGTTTGTTTATTTCTGCTTTCTTTTACCTATATTTAACTGTTGTTCCTGGGGAATTGCCTGACAAGATGTTGGCCAGAGCTAAGGATTCAGACACTGATTGGACTGTACCACCAGTTCCTTCTGGAGGGAGGGGATTTTGAGTTTTTCTCATTTAAGTGAAAATTTGCGTTTATACTCTAATTTATTGCTTTCCAGTTTTTTTTTTAAAATATAAACCCTATTTTTCTAAAAATCTCCTGTGTCACCTCTTGGCTCATCTTTGTCCTACACAACAACATTAAATAATAAAATGCAAAAAAACAAACAATTGAGTGGGAAGACATAAAAGCAGAACTTCTCTAAAGCCAAAGAATAAAATCGTTTATAAAGAGGAGTTTTTGAAGTGGATAGTAAAGGGCGACTTCTAATATGCAATGGAAGATTGTGCTTTAAGCAGAATGCAAACTTCTGAAAACAACATCTTGATTGAATCAAGGCTACATAAAGACTTCCCTCCCATATAGAATTACTATCTCTGTGCAGCCGTTTGCAGAGTGGTGCGCTTATACATCCAAGGTTAAGACTCGCCTCTCTTCCAAAGCAATCACAATTCTTAATTTAGAAAACAACATGGGAGGGTATAACAATGTTTACGACATCATGAAAAACATGGATTTTCACATAGAATGGACTTGTTAGAATTAGGTTAAATTCCTTTATAGAGGATAACATACTCAAATAAATAAATAAAAACTAGAATAAATAAATAAAAATACAACAGATAAATAGAGAAATCTTGTAACCTTGTAAAAAAAATTTCTTACCAGATTTATGGTGGTAAAAACCAAATGGCAAATTAGTGCCCAAAAAATTTTAGCTTTATCAATGTCTCAGACCTTAAGTCTTTTAACAAGGTTGAGGCATGCTCACGATAATCTTCTAAAAAGGTCAAATGATGGAAGTCCTAAACATTTAATTCCCTCTGACTGCTTCAGTACTTTCTACCCTTGGCACCCCCTGAAGCAAATGATTCACGTTCCTAAAATTGACCGATTTCTGCAAACAGAATGAGGCCTATGATGAAAGTTTGGTTTAAGGAAACGATTTCAAGGTAATAAATTTCTTCTGTTTCCAATAGAAGCAGCAATTCATTATAAACTAGAGCAGCTCAAGAAAACCTTAGGGAATCGCTGAGCCATTGAATGAAAATATATAAATAAATCTAAACTTCTATATTAGATTCAAGAAGATATTTTCCTTATATTCTAGTCTACATCAACCAATGTTTACAATTGTATTGGAAGAAATCCACTCATGAATAGGCTTATTAATCAAGCATTGGTGATTTAATAATGAAAATGGATGCAGCGGAAAGCTCCCACAACAAAGGATTATGGACTGGTGGTGTTGAAAATGTATTATTTTGTTTGGGAATAGCAAAAGATTTAAAGTCAGGGAAATGTGTCTAATCATATTCCTGGATCTATACAGCTTAAAGTTTGCGATGCAGTGTAAGCTTGATCTATGTCACTGGTTGAGGGATGATAAAAATGACATTTAAAACACTGAAAGGATACAACTGTCCTTAAGGGGTTTATGGCACATAAAATTAACCCCATTATATCCAAATATTTTCTGGGGGTCATAGTGGATGGTGATGCTGTGACCAGGAAGGATCTCCAGTTGTGGTCAGTGTTGGAAAACATCTGTATAGCCCTCTGACTGAAATTCTGCTTTCAAACCTTTGTGTAAGCCGTTCTTCCCATTCAAAAAAAATTCAACAGTGATTGCAAACTATTCAATTTATTATAGATTTTCTCCAATTAGATTAGATTAGATTATACTTTATTGATTCAAGAGGGAAATTGGAATTTTGGAAAGATGATAGAAATTAATACGCTTCAACAAACCTGTCTACATTACAAGTAGAATCAGCAAGGTAAAATCCTTTTTTCTATGTGTGAAGGATCAACGTTGCAGAAAAGAAAATCTCATTCACCGGGATAATGTTATTTAACCAAACATTTGCCCTTTGCCTTTATTCTAAGAGCAGAGATTACCCAGAGGGGTTATCCAGGAAATGCTCTGTGACCAGAAATATTTGTGCAGTAACACTTCCATTGGTTTCAGCCACAAATTCTTGCTCTCAGGGTAATTGTTTTCTAATCCTTCAACTTTTAAAGGTTTTCTCTGGAGGATGGCCAGATCAATTTGAGGAGAAAGATAAATGGATGCTGCATCTTCCATGAATACAGATCAGGCCACTTTAAAGCTCTGTGAGACGTCTGTTTTTATAAAACAGGGAATTTATACAGAAATTAGAACATGAATGTTATCGTATTTCCTAAAGCAATGGTAAGGATAGGTCCAGATAAAAGGCTTTTATAATTTAATATTGACAATATATAATTTTTAGGCTATGCCAAACCAACCCTCACGTTAGTGAATGTATTTTGATGTTATTGTGTTCAGAAAAATATTTGCCTATAATGTTGTGTAGTTAATGAGTATTTGCTTTCTTCAAGAATTGCTCCTATGTTACGTTATTATAGCAAGTATTTTGTTCTTAGAAACTAGGGAGAATCTGGAGAAGTGAAAAAACAAGACAATTGCCATTTAGAAAGTATGTAAACAAAAAAATGACCATTGCAAGTTTTTGCATTTGGGAAAATACCCAAAGACATGACGCAGAGTCTGAAGTTACCGCCATGCCTTAGTTCATTCTTTCTCAATCCTGGTCCTCAGGGACTGCTGTCCTGCAGGATTTACAGTTGATGTGTGTCTGACACACCTGGTTGAAATGACAGCAAGAGCTCATTTGCGCTATTAAATGCAAGAGATTACTGTTTATCACGTATTTATTCAGTCCAGGTGTTCAGCTAACAGGAAACACAAAAAACATGCACAACATTGTTCCTTGAAAAACAGGTCTGATAAACATTGACTTAGCTGATGATCTACCGCAGGGTTGGGCAGCTCCAGTCCTCCAGGCTCGGTGTCCTGCAGTTCTTAGATCTGTCCCTGGTCAATTAGATCCAATGGCTGGATCACCTCCTCAGTGTGCTGTCAGGTTTTCCAGAGTTAGCCAGATGGCCTGATTAATTGACAAAGGTGAGTTGAAGCAGAGAGAAAAGTTGGAGCCACCCCTGCATGTCCATGATGTACCGCATGCAGCATTTTCAGCGTAAAGCTTGGCTTGTTACTGCAAACTATTTATCTGTGTTTGTTTTCAGAGATTAACCCTTTATTAAACTGAAAAGTCAAGTAAAAGTATTTTCTCGTATTAACCCCTTTCTTTTCTTTTTTATTTAGTGCCTTTGAACACGGAACATACAGTTCCCAGAAAAGTGGAGCTTGTGGAGGTAATGACACAACATTTTAAAGTAGAGAGTATGGATAGAGGGGTCAGAAACAATTTTTATTCAATAATTATAACATTTAATAACAATAAACAATAAATAATCTTCACAATAACAAAATAAACGAAAATGGGGCTTGTCTAGTTCATAACGATGGTTTATATGCAAACCAGTGTGCTCTAATGAGCATAAATTAGGCTTGTTTTTGGATATGACTATGTTACACTCTTGACTTAAAGCCTTTTAAGTCAACAATATAACTAAAGAAATCACAAGTTAAATTATTTCTATTCATATAATATAATAGAAACATTTCTATTATTGTGTTATATCACTTTAACATATGTTATTATAATTATTATAATTAACTTTTGTTCAGATATGAGTTTAGATACATACATACAAGGTTCAGCTAAGTGCAAAAATATCACATTTGTATTATTTAATACATGTAGAAAAAACATATTACTATGTTCTAAGTTTACATGTCAAACTGTCAATATGGTTTTTAGATAAGAAGTGTTTACAAGCAGCCAAAATCCTTAGAACAATCCCTGCAAAGGATGAATCCTAGAAATCCAACTATTTAAAAATCAATAACAGTCCAATACTTTGCTGATATTTTCTTAAAAATCCATTGAATGGTTTCTTACATGGAAGGAGCCATTCTAAAAAAATTTGAAAGTAATTAATTAAGGGACCTAAAACCTTTTGTGTTCATGTCTAAGTTGAAAAATATTGAATGTTTCAGGTAAAGAAAAGAGGCTGAATTTAAAATAAAAAAAGCACGTGGTTAAACGCAAATAAACTTTTGAAGTACTGTCAGTGTTGTGAACTTTTAAAGGTTTACTGCTGACCTCCAGTGGCACGTATGCAAACTACACGTATGCAAACTACAAACAAACTCTGTTTACAATCTTTCCCAAATGAGTCACAACATTCATTTCCAGTGTTAATCTGTGATATGAAGCCCTCTCTGTGCTGACATATCTCTCAACTAGTTGCTAGTCTGTGCACAGCTGTCGAAGCAGAAGGGAGCAGCAGCAGGAACACATGCCAGAAAAGAACAGAGGAAGCCGTCGCTACTCAGAGGGAAAACTGCCTTCAGTTGGTCCTTGAGACATATGCAGGCACACTGAAATGCAGTTCAGTCCAACAGAGCGTTTGCTTGGTCACCAGGGGACTCTGATCCATCTAAGCAGTCACGTGACGCCGTAGCGTTCACCCTGTGGATAGACTTTTAGCCCATCACAGGTTTGGATCAAACATCAACAACAGTTTCTTATCTATCTCTCTTATCAGTTTTGTTTTCCGCAGGCACTCCCCTCATAGAAACTGCAGCATACCACAGATGTCACTGTTTTGAATTAGGTTTCACTGAGACTACTGTAAAACACCCTAGGTTAATAATGAACATTAGTGCCGATTTTTTAAGGTGTTCCATGATTACATTTCACTTTAAATGTTCAGACATCTAAAAGAATAGCAAATGAAAAATACTAAAAAAGTGTTTTATAGACTTAAACATGACCAAAAGTGCTAGGGTAGATTTGTTTGGTTGTCTGTTGTCTTGATCCCATTACAACAGCATCTGAGAAGAAACACTTGGTTAAAATCTAAAAAACAAAGATTAACATTTGGACTAGTTTAAATGTACAAAACATGTGATGGTAGTATGATCTGGAGTAGGGTTTTAGGTTCTGGAACAAGACAGGTATGATAGAGGAGAATAAAAACGGTGCACTGTGCCGAGTCTTGCCAGTTTCACTGCACCATGGCAACACAACACAGTTAAATTATAAGATAATGATCGCCTCCTAGTATGTGTGTTTATTGTTTTGTTTATTTATCACTAACAAACTGTTGATTTGGAGTGGCCAATATGGATTTAAATTTCATCACAAAAAAAAATCCGTGGGCACTATTGCAACAATGATGAAAGCATAATGATCAACGTTTAAAATGATACCCAAAAATGCATAACGCCATGCTTTTGACCTGAATGATAGGTTCTTCATCTTTTATTCTACTTCTTTTTTTTAAATTATTATTTCTACACATTTGTTTAAAAACAACACAAAATGGTATATATCTACCAATTCACTCCTTTGGATGCCAATCCAAAGAGTCAAATTGAGGGTTTTTAATCAGAGCAGTTTATAACAATCTGTAGCAAACTTTCTGACTCCCCTACTAAATCCCAATAGTTATACCGTTTTTTTTTTGGGGGGAGATAATTATTGTTTATTTTAATGTTCAAAAATCAGTACAGCTGTACAGCTTTTAGATCTGGACATTTAAAAAAATCTAATGAGTCTAGATTGTCCTTTATATTTGAAAGTTAGTTTCCCAGCATTTTATCATTAGCCTAACATTTCATGTTCACGTTTCTCCTCAACCACTCCACATCTCTTTTTCCAAACAGATAAACCCTCTGGAGCAATCATATGCCTCTTTAAGAGATAAACATATTAAATGTATCTTGCCTACGTAAAAGTAAAGTAAACAACAGCATGTTTGCTGATAAGTGATATAAATATCAGAGGCAGATTTATCTAACTATGAGTTAATTTCTACAAACTGACATGTTGAAACCTCAGTGAAACTTGGGCAGCTCTGAAACTGCCTCCAACAGAACAGCACCGTCCGTCCGCGCACACAGACTCAGCTGTTCTGCCATTGTAGCCTCCAGGCTGCTCGGCTCCAAATAGAATTAAAAAACCTTCAAGCCTAAGATCTACTTTTTCTTTTTGGACCATGCAGGTAATGTAGCTCCAACCTTTAAGGGCCTCTGAGTAACAATATTTTCTTCTAGATTAACCGGCAACGTTGCTCCGTAGCAATAAGTTCAAAGTGATAACTGATCATTATGTGGCACATAAAAGCTTGTCAAGCAGTAAGCAAACGTGCCGCTGTAGTTGTGATATTCTGTGACAATCCAGTTAAAGGTTAATGAACTGTATGTAGCTGAAATTATCTAAAAGGACAAAAAGCTCTCCTCTCATCTTGGAGTTTAAATGTGTTTCCCAAAGTCACCAGTGGGCCAACCTGACTGAGTGTTATCGCCAGCTGCCAGCTGGACTCGCAGATTTTTTCCAACATAGCAACAATTTATTTAGTGCTATGTGATCACCAGCACTCGGTGAAAGGCCATGTCTTTTTGCTCTGCAGCCTTAAAAACAAATTGCCTCCTTTCCAGCTCCCGGGCAAGTTCCACACTCCTCCCTAGTTTATATTTATCATAAATCTCTGAGGGTATCCTCCTCTTTTTCCAGAAGTCTGTTTAATGTTTTTTAAACACAGCAGCACCTAAAAGAGGAGGCTACTGAGCTTATGTCACAGGTTGACGTTATGAAGTAGTGTTCCTCATGGCCCTTGGTGCTGTCCAGGGAACGGCTGGGGCCTCCTGCATGCACTGTGGGACTGCAGCCCATGTTGCGTCCCTATGTTTGCTCCAGTCTTATGATCATCTCTGACAGAGTCTTCATACTGAGCTGTAAGGTCTTAACTCTGTTGATTCCGTTGGTCTCTCGTCCAGAATGCTGTGCTTCTCTGTTCCGTCTTTTGGCTCCTCCTTTTGTCTTCTCCTCTGTTTACGCAATCTGGACTTGCGACTGCAAATGAAAAAAAACATGGTAAATATTGAGGGAAGTGATTAAAACGACTCGAAAATCAAATATGTTCAGCTAGTGGAGTGGAACTTCAGGGTAAAACAATGTTTTGTTTTTTGTTTTTTTCCCAAAAAGCAATATTACAATTTCCTTGATTGTTCTTTTATGTATTTAATTTTTACCAATAAAATATGTGTATCATCCTTTAATACTTAAGTCAAAACAACAGAACCAGCTATTTTAGCTGTTACAGTGACAACACTTCTGGCATGTCCATTTACCAGCTATGGACATTTATTGACTGGATTTATTGATTTTGCCCATTTGTCTTTTCAGAATAGTTCAAACTTAGTCTGACTGGATGAAGAACACCTGTGAAGGTCACTTTGCAGGTCAACTTTGACTAGGCTATTGTAACACATACATACAATTGTATCTTAACTGTTTCATTGTGGCACTGGCTGAATTTTCAGGGTTGCTGTCCTGTGGGACAGTACCACAAAACCATGCCGACAGAATGGTGCTGCTACCACAAATTATCATGAAATGGAGGAAATGTTCAGAGTGATGTGCATTTTTAGTATTCCATCACACATTGTTTTAAATGTAGATTGATAACATTCATCTTGGAAGCATTTGGCAAACTTGAAATACAACATTATCATAAACTTATTTCCATGATAGCATTCATCTAGCCATTCCTCTAACTTTGTGTCTGGTCTTTCAGTTTAGGCAGACACTTACTATTTTCAGATGATGGATAATGCTTTGGGACTGCTCCAAAAGTTGCTCCAACTTAATTAATGGTATTTGTTTGGGACAGCTCATATCTATCACAGAAGTCCAATATTAATAGTCAGATATTAATATAACATTGGATTTTCATTGGCAGTATGACAGTGAATTCCTTTCACAATTTTCCGGTTTTTCTTTGTCAAAAAAAAAGGAATTAAGCAGTACTTTATGTTGGTTTATAAGATATAACTCCAGTAAAATGTTTAAAATAATCAGTCCTCAGTCCTCAGTCCTCAGAAAGAACAACCAAGGTGTTGAGCTTCTCATGTCCTTTTAAAGGGCCATTGAGAGCCCTTAACATACTGCATTACTGTTCAGTACCCCTGATGTTCTGCTGCTGACAATCAGGATCTCCAGAGAGTCACAAAACACTGCTACAAAAAAATCATTCGATTTTCTCTTTCGCTTCTTTAAATACATTTCTATCAGAGTTACTCTCTCCAGAGCCAAAGAACATCTTGAGGGACTGTTCCCACCCGTACTAGCATCTGTTTCAGTTCCTACACTCAGGCAGACGTTTCAGATCTTTCAAATCAAAAGCATTACGGCTGAATTTCGTCTAGAAGAGTTTCTCCCTCGTTGCAAAAAGGACTTCTATACAACTGACGTAATGCGCAATAATTTGTTGGAACTTGTTTCTACTTTATTTTTTATCTTAATTTGCTTTGCTTATTTAATTTGTAATATGCCTGGTATTGATATAAATTTGTTTTGTACAAAAAGTGTGTGGTGTGGTTATTACTGAAAGCACATAATAGGAAGAGGTGATCCTACTGTTTCACTGTACAATAACAATAAAGTCATTTATTTATTAAAGAACCTTTTGCTAGGATTTCTAACCAGTAACTATAAAGGACAATTTAATGTCAGCTAAACGTCCCCAAACTGAATTCAACAAAAGGAAGTCTGGCTTCCTTGTTTCCTTTCCCTCCAATCCACTAAACTGGGCTTTAGTCTCTTGTTCTTAACAGATGTGATGAGAAAAAAAGTTTTGTAGACAAACTTCAGCATGTGAACACAAATAAATATTGCTTCCTACAAATATGATGTTTCCCAATATATTTCCTAAGCAGCCACTGCATTTTCTACAGTGTCCAAGCATGGTTTTTAGAGCGTTGTGTGTATACAACACAGCCATTATCATAGTTCTTGATTTACTCAACTGTAATACACTAAAATATACAATAATATGTTTGATAAACATTATATATATATATTGTTTCAATATATAAATTGAAACTGTTTTCGGGATGTAATATATTAGCATAATTTGCAACTCCAAATTTTTAGAAAGATTTTGCTTTTAGTCAAGACACTATCTTAACCTGATGGAGGGGTTTTAGCACCGCTTTTATCCTAAGGGCTACATTGCCTGGAGCTTTAGCCCATTTAAGAGTCCAATAGGACAAATTGGCCTCAAGGGACGAGTCAGACCAGCAACAATTATATCATCACTATAAAATGGCAGGGCAAGAAAGGGAGAACATCATCCAGATTAGAGAGTCACTACACATGCTCCAGAAACCGGACCCATGGCTGTAGAGTGACTTGGGGGGCATAACCTGACTTTGGGGACATCCACTTTTATACACTTTGCCAGCTTGATATAGTTGAACTCGCCTTCTTACTTCCATCATTGCCAATATGAGGCTATTGGCAATGATAGTGTTGCCAGGAGGAATTAGATTGTTTTAAAAAAGCTTCCAAAATGCAAAGTTGAATAATGTTTTGTTTTTGGACTTCTGTGCAAGGCATGGGCTATCCAGACCTGACGCCACGTTTGAGATTAAGTTGTTTGTAAATTTGCTCGGTACCAGTTGACCTAGAGCTAAAGGTCGGTGACCAATTTTGTGATCATATCAGATCACTCATGTCACCCAGGTAAAGACTGGCGCAGAGCTGTCAAGAAATCCCTTAGTACTGAGTTTAATCCAGTGGCAGCAGAGGCCGCTTTTAAGAACTCCAATGTACAATTGTTTATAGAATTCATCGTTTCAGATGCATCGGTGACCAATTTTGTGATCATATCAGATCACTCATGTCACCCAGGTAAAGACTGGCGCAGAGCTGTCAAGAAATCCCTTAGTACTGAGTTTAATCCAGTGGCAGCAGAGGCCGCTTTTAAGAACTCCGATGTACAATTGTTTATAGAATTCATCGTTTCAGATGCATCGCTGCAGATAAAAAGAAGGCAGTGAAAGCATGGTGGGGATATTCGTGAGGGCCGAAGAAAGTGTTTTAACTTACTGTGAGCAGACACAGATGGAAATGACGAGGATCATCAAGAAGATGAGCCCTGCAATGCTGCAACCTATAATGATTTGTTGTCTGCCACCTGTTAACCAGTCTAAATTCACGTATTCACACCTCGCTCCAATGTACTCGCTCTGACACCTTAGACAAAGAAACACAACAATGTTGAAATATTTTATTTTCCCTTTTTTTAATTACGTTTTTGGCGGTCAAATGTTTTATGACTAAATAGTCTAGGGTTAATTTTTCCCTGTTCATTTTTTCAGAATTTAAAACAAAAGGTTAACTTTCTTGTTTGATCTTTTCTATATTTTTATTTGTTAACATTTTCTAGAATTTTATCTCACCTGCAGGACGGTGTTTCCTGTTCCTTAATGTAACGACACTCTCCGTGAACACAGTAATGTGCCCACGCCTCAGGACATTTTGAGAGGTGGCCGTCCATCTGTTCCGTGTCTTTTTCTGCTGGAGACATTAAATTACAATAACTGTTAGTAATTACATTAATGGTTACTAAACCAAACTCTCCAGCCCACTATTGTAAGGATTTTGCACTTTAAACTACGGTTTATGTGATTTCCATGATAAGAATTGTTCCTCAATGTAAAGTAATCTCCTTTACTTTTAAAAGTTATCTTTTAACATAAAAAAAAAAAATCAGGTAAAATGACTTAAATCTGACATTCAGTAGCAATATTCAGCTTAATCTCCTCATGTTTCAGTCTTGTAGTTGATTTATAAACTGGATACATTGTAAGCAATATTGCACACGCTGTTTTAATATATCAAATAGAAAATTACATTTCGCAAAAGTTTTAAAATCATTTAATCCGTGCCCAGCCTTCAGCTCTATAGCTTTAAGTGGCTTGTTGAACTTTCCACAGCGGCTCTTAAAATCTTTGGCAAAATACAATACAGAAGCCATTTAAAACATTTTGCTTGATTTCATTCAATTAACACAATAAATATACAAATATGTTTAGAGATCTTTCTATATTTGACAAATGTTGCATTTTTGTAATGCAATAAACTAATTATGTAATTAAATTTGACACGATTATCCAGATTACACTTCAATTTGTCCAACAGAGATTCAAGTCATTACATAACACACAAATCCAACTTTGATCAGTAAATAAACATATTTTTTCCCCAAAATCTATTTCTGTCATATGCAACAGTCTGTCAGCTTTCCACTGTGACCTAAATTCTCACCCTCTGCCATGACCTGATTTATTTATAGACTCTTTGAAGTACGATGCTAAAAGGAGGGTATTTGATTCAGTAAAGGCTCAGCGTCATCAAAGACTGACCCCACAGCTTAACTAGTATAACTCTTAGCTAAATAAACGTAGAAGTTGGAATTTACTTTCTCTCAACTTTTTCCCATGCTGGTTTTTATTTTAACTTGCTAACTAATCACACCCTGAAACAGCTGTTGAACTTCTGACCACAAGTTTTTCACGTAGCACTTAATGAAAAGCTGCCGCTATCTTTACAATCCTTTTCACTGAAGTCGTCTCTTAAAAAAAACACCGCTTGTAAACGGATAATGGCCTCCAGGTGACATCACTGAGCGCGCAATATTTGTTAGCTGAAACTTGAGAACTCGCTTGCCGCCGTGACCCCATAGGTAATGAAGATACATGTGTTTGCAGTCTTGTAGATCGTTAGCCAAGATGTAACCTTCCTTTTTGGTGGCAGCTTACATAAAATATTAAACCTTTGCATAGTCATAGTTTTATAACTGAAAAGAAAATCTCACAACTTGTAAAACCATTATTATCAAACTCTTCACCTTGATGATGTAGATACAGGGAATAAATCTCTCTCTCAAGGCCACAATATTCTCTTTTTTATGAAAATGACTTAATATCGGCTTATGGAATATGCTTTCATACAATAGTTTAACATGTGCGGTCCCAGTGAGTACCAACTTTACACCTGTTTAGGGGCATTGTTTCTTTTTTTTCACACAGTAGCAGCTACTAAAACCACCCAAAGCATTTCTGAAAAAAATCATCTCTTTGAATACAGATGAGACCTTGACCCCATTGTCTTTTCCAGTAGTAACAAATTTTTCCTTTGTTTGCGAAAATTCAGACACTTGAACCCATGCAATTTGGGCGTGTTGTCTCATTCACAGACCCTAGCTCCTTTGTCCAAGACAAATTAAAAGCAACATTTCCCTTTCCATTCTTTGAAGAGGAAACATTTCATCCCACCTCTTTACATATAAAGTTGCAGAGGCGAACAGAAAGGAGTGGGACGTCACAGCCTTAACAGGCCACAAATACGGTAATCCTGTCACAGATGATTGACACGATTTACCCAGACTGCTTTGACCAGTATGCTTTGATGACTGGGTGAATTACACCTCAAAGCTCTTCATGACATCATTGAGGGAATGCCACGTCTCTACCTGTGCAGTTGTCTTTCCTGCCATGCAGCTGGCAGGTGGACGTAGTTTGGTTGGAGGACCCGTCAGTGACGTTCCATTCTGCCAGGCAATGTTTCCACAAGGCTAGAGCTGCCAAGAGAGACAGAAAAAAAGCCAGTCACACACTCAAAACATACACTAAAGTATGTGTTTACGTGCATCGCGCCAACTCATCCGCTCATTTTAGACCATCTTGTTAAACATGCATTGAATGTTTCACTCTCACTAACTGGCCTTGATACCTTTAAACACTCATACTGCTTATATGTAGGATAATATAATCTTTTAACACATATGAGTGGGAAAATACTTTCTTAAATCTTGTTGTAACTACACCAACAGGCAAATTTCTGTATGTTCTAACGATTTCTAATGAATTAGACATGCTTTTAGGTTTCTAAACTAAACTCAGTTTGATATATGAGCAGATTTAGAGTGAATTCTACCTGTTAGTAGCATTGCATGGAGTCTGTGCATCTTTGCCATGTCCTTACTTGACAAAAATTCTCATGTGACTTAGACCAAAAGAAGTCAGAGTGGTTTAAATCCTTTTCCAGCGTCAAAGACCTTTGAGAAAGGTGTGGACACGTCGTGGAGGCTTCCCAGAGTTGTGTCAGATTGAGGTTCTTCATGGATGGCAGCCACATTCACAAGAGACAAAAAAGGAACAACAACAAACTTGAGGCTTTGCACTATGATCACCGGGGAGAGTGCCTCTCAGGACTGTGACAGGGCTAAGCTGCAATTCGGGAGTCTGGAAAGGGGAGGTGGCAGTGAAACCTAACCCTGCCTTCCAGTTGGTCCACACCTTTAAAGGGGAAGACAATACTATTCAAGGTATTCAGACTGTTTCCGACTAAGCAACCCCATTCTTTACCTGACCTAGTCTTCTGACGTTGTTTCAGCAATGAAAATTTAGGTGGAGCAGTTTTTTTTAAATAAAGGGAATCCTGTTTACGTGAGCTTCCATTCATACCTTTTTTATAGCATTGTGCTTCAGAGCTGTGCACTCTAACTAAACTAACATAGTGAAAAAAAGATCTAGGGCAACAAAAATGAGCTTTTCAATAGACGGTTGCATCATTGTGTTGTTTTGGACCAACCCCTAAACAGATGAAACAAATTGAACAAAAGTTCATATTCCATAGGATACAGATTGAAATCTTAAGTTTTTCTTCTTTATTTCAGTTTATTGCATATTAACATATATTGAGTCCTTAAAAATGTAAATAATTTGGCACTATATCAAATAAATATTTTTTATAATTTTTGTTAATATTGATCAAAACTATTTCTTTATGTTAGTCTTTACACATTTGTAAGGTTGGAAAATCTTTAAATTATTGCACTACACTGGGGAACTCGTGTTTATTGTGTTATTCAAACCTTAACCACCAGATGACATAGTTTGACCCTTTAAACAGAAACTTTGGGGAACACAACTTTAACAAGAAAAATGTAAATATTATTTAAAAACAATCTAATTTGAAATCCTTTCTTTTATGGGATCACATACTGGTTATTGTGAAAAACTACAACCCTTTTGTAGTATCCCTTCTTTATGTTCTTGTGTTTTTTCTTTTTTGTCAACAATAAATGTTTCAGTTTCACATTTTAATATAAAAAATAATATATTAAAAATACAAACCACAGCCTTCAGATTATTGTTTGATGGGTCAGGAGGTGGAAGTTTATCCTGGGGTTTGGTTTAACCCCCCCCTCTGCCTAAGCGCCAACTGTATGGAAACCTTGCTTCTGTCAAGTCGCTTTAGACTCTTCACACTTAATAAAGTGTTACACAAATGTAGCCCATTCACTGTTTCTGGCCCAGGGGTTTGAAAGCGGATGAACTTTTATAAGGAACAACTAATAGCTTTCCAAACTTGGTTTATCTCATCTTGCAACTTCCATCAGACAAATAGAGTAACTGACAATAAATTATTTTTCAATGTCAATTATGTGGGAGTAATGACTCAGCTATGGGGTGAGTAGTGGTAAAGTTGTTATGCTTTAGCTACGAAAAAACAAATTCTTTGTATGTCAAATTACGTACTTGGCAATCTGTTTATGATAAATGCCCTAGTTTCTTCTTCCCCCGAGCCATCAGAATGCTGAACAGCAATGGACAAGCAAACCCCTCATAATCAACACAGTGATCCCCCCCACCATACACCCCCCGTACAACCCAATCTGCACTCTGCACTTTAACATGTGTAATGCATGTCTTGCACAATAACTGTACATCTCGGACTACTACTATAAAACACAATTGTATTTCATATATTTATATTCATCCACTTTGATACTTTTGTACATCTGCACATAAAGATCCTGTAGGACATCTGTATATATCTAACAAATGGTGCTAGTTTTAAAGTTTTACTGTAAGTTTTACGCGTATATTTTGTATTTAATGTGTATTGCACCTGTGAGGGACTGAGCACCTAAGCATTTCACTCACCTTTCACACCTGTGTTAATGTGACGTGACAATAAAGTGATTTGATTTTGATTTGTAATCTAGACATTTATGGCTAAACCAAAGGTACCTCAAAGTGCTTCAAAGAGGTAAAAGGGGTGGGGGTGGGGGGGTGTTTAACCAATACAGATAGACACAATGAAATGATTGAATTATCAATATGTATGTGTATTGTATAAGAAGACAGGGGAGAGTAAAAAATTATTAAATAAAGATCAACTAAATTATTCCAGAGAAGTTTAAAAAAACTTTGAAATTTAAATTTGGCTGAGGTTTTGAAACAATATCCAAAGTCAGCCATGGACTAGCTATAGGGCTTACCCTATAGCATATTTTTGGGGCGGGACCGTATATTATTATTATTTTATCCGCCGTGACGATAATTGCCACACAAAATGCGGCCATTGGTAGAATTTCTAGAAGGACAATGGTCTAGTCCAATGAAATCTCTCAGAACCTCTTTGGCCCACCCCTCTCCTCCCAGTGTACCCAGGTCGTCAATCCTGCCATTCTAGTTGAACAGACAAGGAGAGAACAGTCAAAACAGAAATGGATTAACAACAGAAACGAAAGGGTGGTGCACAAAAGCTGTGAGATAAAAGGCTAAAAAGCCTATGCAGCAATTGAAATATTCAGGTTTCGCACAGAGACCTGAAGCGAGAAATAAATATGGGGACAGCGGGAAAGTGCTAAATTAGAGTCTGAAGGAGTAATTCCGAAAGAGAAACGACACAAAATCAAGAATCTTGTAATGATTTAGATTTTATATGAATGATTTAGAACAGAATGTGGTAACCTGAAAAACGTGTCGTAAAACCATCCCCAATAAAGGAACTGTACAAGTTTATTTCAAAAAATCATCATTGATCACTTGATTGTATTTTTATTTTTATACTATAATTGTTCTAATCTGGAATAAACCTTTTTTGTTATGTTAAACCCATTAACAAATAACTGTCAAGTTTCAGCAAATGTATTTTTCCTGTGGATTCTTGCCTGCTGTTATTTTAGCTGCTGTAGTATGGACTCAAATAAGGGTCAGAAAGAAATCTTTTTCTTTTTACAAGTACAAATTCTATCTGACCCTTTTTTGATTCCATACTGAAGTTTTGTTCATTAAATGTCCATTGTTGACCCCAAAAAGAGTTTTATTATTGAAAAACATTTATGTTACTGATGGTTACAATAAAATATTTACATTTATTAAGATTTTTGTCTTCAGATTTTTAAAAACTGGCCACGTCATTTCACAAACATATATAGTACAAACAGTATTTATAAAAACATAGGAAGTTATTTAAAAAATATTGCCGTGTATATCATTTGTATGTAGTTGAGCAAGTTCACAGGGGGTTAGTGGAATTGATATTATCCCTACCAAAGCTGGGACCAACCCCATGTCCTTGTTGAATGAGATCTGACCTAAAACGAACAAGAACTAACAGGCTCAGACTAATGAGTCAATAATACTAATGTTGCTGAACCTGCTCCACCAAGTAATTACCTTCTTTTTAGTGACATTTATCCAACATACGTGAAGCCTCACAGCAAGTCAGTAAGATGACTTTGTTTGTTACCGTTCTTGGTGACATACCAAATATATATTTTTGCTTAGATTGAGCGATACTACAAAACGGAGGTCTTCAACAGGGGGTTCGCGACCCCAAGGGGGTCTGCAGAGGTACTGCATTGGGGTCACGAAAGTTTTTTTTTTTTTTTTTCCCTTGTCCTGCTCAGCATCATGGCTAGTAGAGTGAGTGTCTGGCTGCCATAGTTGTGCTTAACAGATTTTCTTTTCCAAGTGAGGCTTTAAAAATATAGAGCCTCCCTTGCTTCCCATACCTTAATTGTTTATTTATTTCTGAGGAGTTATATACATTCTAAAGCTAAACATGACTGAGGGGTGGGGTGCACAGAGTGAAAGGGAACATATACACAGACCAATATTCAAATAGAAACAAGTAAACAAACAAACAATAACAATATATATATATATATATATATATATATATATATATATACAACCGTTAGTTCTGACCGAGCAATCTGATTGGACGAGAGACTTTCCATAAGCGATGATATTCACCGATAACAGCACTGGGACTGTTCACAGGTGTATCACTCCGCTACACCAGAATTCTAACGGTTAATTAAAGTTCATCTTTTTTTAATATCAATAGCATGGATATATATCCGGAAGTAACATTTTATCTTAATTACGAATGGTCATCAGATTTAGAGGAGGATAAAAATGATCTCAGAGGGCAAATCAGGTGTGCTGATGTGGGATCAGCTGACCTCGACAAATTAGAGAAGAGCCGAAATAAACCTAACAGAGTAAGGCAGACGAATTGGGCAATGAACTCTCATCTGTCATGGCTAAAAATGGAGAAAATGTCGAGAGTGACTTCAAAACAAGACTGAGCTGAACACAGTGTTGAGGCAGTTTTGTGGCTCTATCAGGACAACGAAAGGGGAGTTGTACAGTATCAGTAACTACCTTAGACTTCGGGCTGGATTAAACCGTTATATTAATGAACCTCCAGTTAACCGATCGTGGAATATAATGCAGGACGCTGAGTTTATCACAGCAAACAACGTTTTCAAAGGAGTCCTCAAAGAGATAAGAAGGGCAGAGAAGGAAAAACAACACACCACCCCCCGATCTCACGTGAAGACCAGCAGGTCTTAAAATATTCCACAGCGCTGAGTCCTGACAACCCGAAGGGTTTGTTGAACAAAGTCTGGTATGACATCCAGTTACACTTTGGACGCAGGGACAAAGAGGGGAATCGGGACCTTAAACCAGACTCATTCATCCTCAAATATGATGACAGTGGAGCAAAATATTTCACCAAGTCTTTCAATGAAGAGACAAAGACCAAAGACCATCTATGGAGAGCCGGAAAAGATGGAGCAACGTGAAGTCTGATCGAGATATTAACACATCAGAAATAAGACTCATGCCACCAAAGCCTCTTTCTGTCAGTGGCTGCACAATAAACGGAAGCATTCAGATTAATTTAAATGATACAAAGTAGCTTGAGCGCATAAAATGTCACCGTTCGTTGTGTGCAGAAAATGTTACCGTTCGTTGCCTGGCAACAGCCTTGTCAAGGAACTATTTATGTTGGCGGAGCCAACAGATCATCAACTAAACAAATAAATCACAAACTTATGTTGTGTAATATTGATAACTAATAAAATGTGTTTGTAGAACTGTTGTATAAAAGCAATATCACACTCGAGGTCGTGCTATATCGGTGAATATAAGCATGTGTGATTGTCTGCGGCACTCGGCAGCAGTAGGTTGTGTGCAGAAAATGTTACCGTTCGTTGCCTGGCAACACCCTTGTCGAGGAACTATTTATCTTGGCAGAGCCAAAAGATCATCAAATAAACAAATAAATCACAATCTTTTGTGGTGTAATATTGCTAACTAACAAAATGTGCTTGTAGAACTGTTGTATAAAAGCAATATCATACTCGAGGTCATGCTATATCGGTGAATATTGCCACAAGGAGAGTTTTGTTTTGGATAGACCGATGGAAGGATGGATGGATGGATGGATGGATGGAGGGTTTTAGAGATGGATTGCATATATAAATTTTAAAAACAACTCTAGAAACCCCTAATCAATAAAACTTAGAATTGTTTTAACTGGTTCAGACAATCTATATCTAAGGAAAGGTCTGTAATGTTGCATGTTCCACATATAACAGAGACTCCTCCCTTAAATGTGCAGTGAAAGGAAAAGGAAGTGCTAAAAAGGAGAACGGTCTCATGACTGGCTAGACGTTATTGCTGCTGCACTAGACAGTTTCTACATTAACCTAAGCATTTTCTTTGTGTATGTTTCTCTCTCTCTCTCTCTCTCTCTCTCTCTCTCTCTCTCTCTCTATATATATATATATATATATATATATATATATATATATATATATATATATATATATAATTTAAGGCTTTTATTTACTATGAACACCACATTATTGTTTTTTCATGCAAACACAGGTTGCATTTCTGATTTAGCATAGCTTTATATCACTGGTAGGTTATCTTTCACTGTGTCTTTGCAGTTTGGGACAGGAAGACTCTGTTTCCTCTCTCCGGGCGTGTTCCTAACTTAGACTGAACATCAGGAAGTTCCAGCGCCATGAGATTCCAAAGTGTAATTTAGTGACCGGGTGAAAACTTCCGTTTTGTGCAATTTGTAGATAACCAGCGTATTGCTCCGCCCCTGTAAAATATATTAATCACTCGTAAGGAAATCTTAAACTTTTACTAAATTTATAACTACATATTATCCTTAAAAAAATGTTAGAAGAAGTAAAATAATTGTGAAGAAAGAGATATACAAAAGGAATATTTTATTTTGTCTTATATAAAACAAAAGTTAACAATTTGGTCAAAAGCTGAAATCTTTTGCTCACAGCAGGAGATGTCACGGTTGCATCCACATCTTCGTACTCTGCAAAAAGGTGCAAAACCTCTTTTGAAGCTCAGCTGACATAACAAATCTTCGCTTACAAATTGAAACTGTGCAGACTCTGACCTTCACACCACAGTGCAGGAGCGTGGCTCTCTGAAAGGGTTGCTCCCTGTGGGGACTCCGACCAGCAGGGCATCTTTGCCTGCATTCTGCAGACAGTACTGCTGCAGCTCTGCAGCGGCCTGGGACACCTGGCAAAAGCATCAAACGTAACTCTAACAATGTACGCGCTGTACCGGGGATGCTGAAGTTTTACCTGTTAGATTTTACTTAAAAAAATATATTGGAACAAACCTACATACATAGATACTGTGTTTTCTTAAGTAAAATTGTGTTCAAATTAGTTCATATGTTATAAGACATGTCTCAACATGTCTCTTTATTGTCTACTCAAAAGTAGACAATAAAGCATCTCTGATTATTTGCATTTAAATTATTGGTACATCAACAAATCCTTGGGAGGTTTCGTATTACAATTAATTTAGTTAAAACTAGATTTAACCAATTAGGATGCAAACATTTAATTTCATCTGTACATTTAACAGTTTTAATATTGAAACTATTTTACCAATATGAAAAAGATAGATCTATTATAAAAAAATCAACATGTTAAAGTAATATTTCACAGTTTTACAATAAGGATTAATCTAATAATTTTGTTTAAAATCAGAAAATTGTCACATAGCATTGCTGGGTCAGTTCATACAGAAACAGAAAGAAACTACACCAGCTGCCTGTAACAATAACAACAGCGTGTTAGTTTTTACCTTGATTCTTTCCACACTGGCTTCAAGTTTAAGTTGTTCCACCATCCGTCGCATATTGGATAAATTGGAATTAGAGGTCATGTTCCCAGAGATTTTGTCAACAGCAGAAGGGAAAAAAATGGTTTCTATAAAGACGGAAAAAAAAAGAGCTCTCTAGACTGATGGACAATGAATGCTGGACAAGAAAAGAATGGCTGGGTTTCTTTCCAAATGATCTCAGCTCTCTGCTGAGGAAGAAGCAAAAGAGAGAAAAACACTGACCTCTATGTTCATGTCACCAACACTGCATGGAACCCTGTTTAAGGCCTGAGTCTACTGAGATCTGGGACACAACTTTATAGTGAAGCCTAATTTGGCATAACAGCATTTTATTTCATTATTTCAGTTTGCCAGAAAATTATCTCTACCAAATTCATGAGTCTTCCAAGAAATACAGCTAAACTGCAAAAATAATCAAAAAAAGTGTAAGACAATTAAATGTAGGTAAAACATTTTCATTGGATTGTCAAAAAATAGTTGTAAATAAATCAGAAGATCATATTAAAAGCATTAAGATCAAATAAAAAATGTAATAGAATCCAAGACACAATCTGTTATGGCATGTTTGAACATAGGTGGGTTTGCAGCCTGGAAAGTTGTACAGCACTTAAGCTGCGTTCACACCAAAGTCTTGCGGCGAGTTACGCACATTGTGACCAGAGCATTTTGAGTGTTTTGGGCGTCAAGAGCGTTAAACACGTTTTGAGCGTCCAACACTTCCACGCCGAAAACACTCCAAACACTCGAGTTGGGAAAATTGAACTTTCGCCGCTGGACACTGGAGTGCAGACTCATCAGAGAGTGACTTCTATGGGACGTAGTGACAAACTTTCCAACAGGACGGAAGATTCGAAAGTGGTAATAGTGGATAGATTTACTGACGCTGTTTTCGCTAATTTGAGTGAGACAAACTAATGCTGAATTCGACAGCCTCATCAGTGCAACTGCCGGAGAAAATCGCCGAAAATCACTGAACTCCAAACGCTGCTGAAATTTTCTGGTAGTTACAGATATGCTTGGTTTTCTTGTTAGATAAAGCCAAGCCACTCTATGAATTTCATCCGCCATTGTATAAAAACAGACAGGAAGTCCGATTGGGGAAAACCGGAAGTGGGTACGCTTGACACACGTCGACCGTGTTAGAAGCGTCCGACCCTAAATAAGTGCACAAAATGTACACGCGTCCAACAATCTTAAAGAAACTAGGAGTTGACAAGCTGCTTTACGCAACCATGAAAATGGAGAGATGAGACAAAAAAAATAGTATGGTAGTAAAAGGTGCAAAAGCAACATGATTTGCTACACCTACCTGTATAGGAAATTTGTCACAAGGTGTGAAACACTCTGCTGGCATAGAGTGTTTTTTTGGATCAGCGCCCATCTACCTCAACACCCTCTGAAAGCCTTACCTCACTGCCCGTCACTTGGACTCCGAATGTTCATTGCTGCTATGTCCGAAGTCCCATATTGTAGATTCTGTTACCATATTGTAGATTCTGTGTCCATATTGTAGATTCTGTGTAGTCAAATCCCATTTCTTGCATAGTTCTTTATATTTTATTATATTATTTAAAATTGCTATCAGGGTGGAAACTGGACCGGGGGATTAGAATTTCGTCCCACCTCATGTACCACATGTGATGTGATGACAGATAAAATTACTTGATTCCTTGATTCCTTAGTTCAATGTTAAACCCTCTTTTTGTAAGTCGCTTTGGATAAAAGCGTCTGCTAAATGCATAAATGTAAATGTAATGTAAATGAAAGTGACCTTTGCATTTAATGGGGGAAACAAAATCTGGAGAAAGAGTGGAGACGCTCAGAATCCAGAGATTTAAACAAAAGTCTTCACTTGGAGAACAATGGTGTCCGCTGTCGTTGGAAGTCAGTACATTAAGAAGGTAATCAATAACATTATTTGAACTTAATTTCCATCAACAGGAAGACTTTACCTCTTCCCAAACTACAGACTCACAAACCAGTATACCTATTTATACACAGACAGACAGACAGACAGACAGATGTACAGAATAGAGTTATGACAGCCATCTTTGTAAAAAACAACTTTGTTGATGACCACAAACGCACCACAAACTCCTAGTCTCCTCATAGGTCCGCTGCTGATTATGGATTGGCTGTAAGGCGCTTTTGCGGAAAGGACAGGTAAACAATAGTTTAACCCAGCAGGCGCACGGCTAAAGCCAGCAGCAATGAGTCGCTGAAGTCACTCTGTTCTTCTCCGTCTTCCAGTGAGCCACAGTTTGGCCGACATGGTGGAGGTATTCTCCGGTCGGACACTCCTGAACAAAGACGGCGAGTTCGTGGACGCGGAGGAAGCGCTGAGGAACAAGGTGGTGGGGATTTACTTCTCCGCAGGCTGGTGCCCTCCATGTCGGGACTTCACGCCCGTCCTGTGTGATTTCTACACAGAGCTGGTGGAGGAGAGCGAGCCTCCTGCTCAGCTTGAGATCGTTTTCATCTCCTCAGACAAGTCGCTGGACGACATGGTGGAATATTATCATGACATGCACGGAGACTGGCTGGCTTTGCCTTGGACCGACGACTACAAGCAGTAAGCTTGGTCTTATTGGGTTAAACATTTCTGTCTTTATGGACTCTGCTCTGGTCTATGTAAACCACTTATGCGGTCACCCTGTCAGGGATTAGGTTTAAACGCACAGGTGACGTTTTCCACAGACTTGTTATAGTCTGGATTTCATCCTAGTGTAGATGGTAATGGCCAATTTAACAGAAACGTTTGTACAGACAAGAGTAACAAAGTGTTTTATATAGATTAAACACATACAGGAGGAGCTCATAAAAACGTCATCTTTTACTTTAAATGATAATACCAGCAATTATAGATGAAGAAGAAAAATATCCACAGTGGCAAAACTTTTACGACCTTCTGTCTTTGAAGAAACTTTGATATATATATGTTTCCCATTTTATTATTTTTTATAATTGATCAGTTTTCCACACTACAAAAAGAAATAAAAGTCTGTTTGATTCGTTCAGATGTATTGTATCGGATCAAGAAGACTGATATAGCGATATCATGTCGGAAGGGTATTGTATCGGGACATCCCGGTTTGGCTTAAAATATAAATGAATGCAACACAGTCAAGTAGACTTGAATATAATGAATGTTTAAATTGTTTCATAAAGCAGAAATACTAAATATTAAAAACCTGATGTGAAAAAAATCAAGCTATTTAACATTAAATTAAGGCAAACTAAATGGAAAAAGCATGTCTTCCAATTTTAGCTATGTATGGTCATATTTCCTTACACTGCTTGAACCTAAAAATTGCAACTAATTGATAGAAATTTGCTGGGAAGAAGACTTTATAAAAATAGTTGTTGTTTTTCAGAGTAGTACTAATGCCACCCACTTGATAGAGTGGCGAGTACAAAACCCATCTTCGAAACCACAGCTAAAGGAACCTTTGGAATAACAGGCGAAAAATACTCAAACGTTTATTTAAATGTATTTGAATTTTTAGGGGATTTTTGAATCTGCTGATCAGATATGTTTGATTAATTTTAAAAATCATTAAAAAGTGGAGCATTAATGTGACCAATTTTGTACTTGATGGAAACAAGAGTAAATATCATGCTTTGCATATTTGACCTGTTTTTCATGACTTCTTTTCTCTTTAGTGAGCTAAAGCATCGCTACAAGATCACAGCCGTTCCCAAACTGGTGATCGTGAAGGAGAACGGCGATGTGATTACCGATAAGGGCAGGAAGCAAATCCGAGATCGAGGCCTGGCCTGCTTCAGGTCCTGGCTGGATGCCGCTGAGATCTTTCAGAACTTTAAGGGTTAAATTTAAGCATAAACCAAAATCAGCCACTGAAAAATCTGTTACTTTTAGTTAAAGTCTGAAGTTGTGTGATGAAAAAATAGATATCCTTTACCTTAAAACATCTCTTACTCGTTAAGACCAGATATTTGTTTTTCTCCCTAAAACCCTGTGATTGAGCTCTTTAGAAAGCATCTTTGCAAAGCTACAGTTGCACATTGCGTTACTGCTCTAGTTGCAGAACTTTCTATGCATTAAGGATTAATCTCAGGCTCTTTGTAGAGGACACTGTATGTTCCCTTTGAGTATCAGCTTCCTTAGCTCTCAGGTTATATTAAAGCATGCCTCTGCAACAGTTACACTTTTAGCAACACTATTCACACCATTGTAAAACTGTTATTGGTTATTTTTATTAAACTGCATGCATATTTTTGCATGTTTTTTAATAAATAATAAAATGAATCCATATTTTGTGATCTCAAATGTTGTTTTGGTTTGTGTACCGCCGGACTCATGCTGAAATGAAAAACAAACTTGATTCCTCTGTGACTCGTTAAATGGTTTAAAAAACCCAGAGGGTTATGTTTCCAGCTTTCTAGCACCTTCGCAACTAAAGAACCTAATTGCATGTTTCCCCTGCATGTGCTGAATCCACAGCTATCAATTTGTGCAAATACATCCTATAACATGACGACCGCATGATTCTTGCAACACTGACTGGTCCCAGCAGACCTGTTTGCTTTGAAACCCCTTCAGAGAATTCATGGTGCTAATTAACCACCTTAAGAAAAATGTACGCAACACTTTTAACATCAGTGCATTTTAAGGGAACTTCAGTCTTTTGAGATCTTTCTAGCAATAAATAAATAAAAATATGCAACCCCTTGAAGTGAATGAAGCGCAAGACACAAACTGGCATGATGGACATAGAACTGTCAGACTCATAACCATCTGCTGCACATCTAAGTGGTTGGTGATGTTATGACATCCAGTAGAACTTTATTGATGTCGTTAGCATCATTTTTTTCAGTTAACACAAGAGAGGGTGTGGTTCTGTAGATCACCACAAGAGGTCACCGTTGCCCGCAGAAAAAGAATTAGGATTACTTCAATCTTTCTGTTACAGTTTTTAAAATACAAAAAAAAAAGAGTTTTGTTTCTATAAGTAGAGTATTTTTTACCTTTCTTTTTTCTCACTGGCATCTGACATCAGTCAAACATATTTCACTTTAGAAATATTTATATATTCTTGGTTGTTTTTAGGTGGATTTCTCCTGAACACCATATAGTTAATCCCTTTCATTTGAGAGTGAGGGTCAAAACTAAGTTCAAGAAAACAGCATTAACAAAGACCTGAACAAAAGCCTTTTGAATTTATTTCTGCTGAAACTTATAAAACCTGGGTCTTGGCCTTAAAGTCAACTCATTAAAAAAAAAAGTTCTAAAATATATGAGATTCTGACCTCAGAGGCTACACCAATAAGGGAGATTAACTATGTATTTAAAAAAATCTACATTTACTTCCAAATGTAAAGTCAAATGCAATATGAAGTGCCAAAGACAGTGAAATCCGTTTTTTAGTTTGCAATCTTTGCTTCTCTGTTTAAGAACGCGGACACAAGTTAGTTAACTAAAGGCCTTACCAGGTAATCAGACGTCTAAAAACAGTAGACAGTGTTAGAAAGGAAAGGGACTTTTACACAAAAAAGAAGTCTAACCACACAACCATTAAGTGATAGGTCTAGGGAAGATAATGCAACTTCTTGATGAACATTATTTTATTAGATAGATAGATACTGTAAATACATTTTTTATTCTGTGCACAAACAGGAAGGTGGACAACACAAAATAGTTCCTTTCTATCATCATTTATGCTCAATATTACACAATCATTCCATCCCAGAAAAAGAACGATTAAAGGTTCATTCCTAAAATAATATCATATTAACTGTAATGACAACAAGGTTGGGTTAAAAGGCAACAACAGGTGTTTTTCAGGTTTAGATGGCCTTTGCTCTTAAGTAAGGACATCAACAACACCATCAACATCCTCATAAGTTATATGGATGAAAAGTTATCTTTATGAAACTCCCAACATATCATCATCTAAATTATTATTATTATTAGTTTGTGGACATGAAAATAAAAGTAAACCTTTTTTTAATATTACCCAGGTTGTCTTTTCTTTGCTTACCTTAGTTTTCTGTTTAAAATAAGACATTACGATGTAGTTTCCAAAGGAGAACATGAAACAGTGTTCATTCAAAGGTGATGTTGCACATGGGTGTGTTACAGTTATGAAGCATTCTGCAATACAGATTTGCAATTTCCTCAGCAATTTAGGATGTGGACTTCACATTTTAACTTCTTGTTGGCTTCCAGAAATGAATGGCAGCAGTGTTTCCTTCTGCTGTAACTGTGTCTTGGGATAGTCAGCCAACAAGGCTGGCTTTATGCGTGAACAGGGAGAGAAGGAGGGAGGTGGAGAGCTGAGTGGACTGGCAGACCAGAAAGATAGAGCCTTAAAATCAAGACCAGCCTTTTAAGATAGTAACGTCCGGCTGAAAGTTTCAAAATTAGATAAAATATTGTGGAAGTTGTATGTATATATAAAATATCTAACATGCCTGATGAACCTATTAACATTTTACCTCTCAACTAAAAAGTTCAATTCTGTTTTGTTTTTTGTTTTGTTTTTTGTGATAAGCTACTACTAAGTAGCATATATTTATTACATTTTTTATTGTTTTTTTTTTTCACAAATAAAAATCAGGACTTATGGAAGGTATGTGAAACTGAATGGAGACTTCTTTACTTAATACCTAACAGTTCAAAAAATGTCCAAGTTTCCTTATATATACCTGTACTTAATCCCAATACATGTGCAACTGACTGGAAAAGGGATCAAGTCAATGTTAAGTTTGTGGGGAACTATGAAAATTGAAAATCATATCAATCTGTTAATGAGAAGAAAAATAAAGGATTTTATTGTTGTAATGGAGCCATAAATGGTCCGATGTGCAGCATGCCACGAGTCATGTAGTAGGTACAAACCAAACATATTAGACCAGATCTTGGTTTTTGGCCAACGTGCAAGAAGCTGATCTTATTTTGAAGGGCTGACCCGTGAAGTTCCAAAGTCTGTGCAGCTTTATGACTCTCCGCTGCAGCGACGCTCTCAGTCGCGTCTGAGCAGCGCGGAGTTCAGATTGTGGAGCTGCTGCTGCGGTGATCTGCAGATCAGGACGAGCCTCGTCTCTACTGCAACCAAAGGTGAGACCAGTAACTTCAATTCTGCTACATGAACTATCTGATCAACCCTATGGCTGATGGAAACTACCTGAGCTAAACTGCTATAGAGACATTACATCTTCTACTTCTTTTCGCAAATTCACTTTGAAGGCAATTTATGAGCACCATGTAAAAATCTATATAATCGTCAATTTAAAAAAATAATCTCACTTGTTTTCAACCTTAATTGCAAATGTTAGGAGGTTTAAACTCCCTTTTTTGTTTTCATTTTCCTATCAGACTGTAAATAAAAAACATAGAAAACAAAATAACGCATGTTCTCATGAGAAGCCCCAGATAGCGACATAAGATCCATTCAGTTTAACTTGATGCTTTTCTGTTTGACTGCTATATCACACACAAACACAGATATATGCAGCACAGATAAATCCATGCAGCATTCTGAGAAAGCTGTTTTGTTTTTCTTCTGTGCTTCTCTAATCCTGCTTAGGGCTTTCTCAAACAAGCACCTAGTACCCTGAAATATTTAGTATGCAGGCTAGCAGAGTTTTTGTTTTTAAATCTTTTACTGGCAGAACACAACTGGTGGTTAGTAGTACTTGAAGTGGTTTAGCAGTTGAGAGTAAGGGCTGCAGGAAGCATTGTAACATGGTAATTACTGTGTATGTGTGAAACCGGTGATGTAAAATGCTGTGACATATACCCATCCTGTACCCTGAAGTTTTGGGTTACCATCCCCTTTGTTTTCTTCCTAAGCCTGGGAATGATTGCATTCTCACCTTCCCTCAGCCTGCAGATTGTGTGTGTTTCATAGATCAGAAAACAATGTCGCGTTGGCGTATAAATCGGACATTTTACAGGTACTAAAATAACTTCCCCTGCAATGAAGAAATGACAAATTAACTTTAATGAAATCATTTTTTTTTTACCCCTTGCATGTTTAGGTTAACCTTGCTTTTTTTTTAGATGACAATATAAGCACTGAGTTTCCAAACTCTTGGGGCTTTAAAAAAGCTTTACAGCACAGGTATCAAACTCCGGTCCTCAAGGCCACTTTCCTGCAGTTTTTAAATGTGCAAGAGGTACAAACACTGGGATGAAATGGCTTAATTACCTCCTCCTTGTCTAGATAATTTCTTCAGAGCCTTCCTAATTACCTAATCATTCTATTCAGGTGTGGTGCAGCAGAGGCACATATAAAAGTTGCAGGACACCGGCCCTCGAGGACTGGAGTTTGAGACCCCTGCTTTACAGCTTCAGCTAATGACCACAGAGAGAAGTTTGTTCTGTAGAAAAATACTAAATGTTAAGGTAATGGGCTCTTGCTCTGCCACACATTGTGGCATTAATGCTTTTATAGAGGGGAAAAAAGGCCAGCAGTGGAAGTGGAAACTTTCTCTGCATTTTTGCTAATAATTTTATTAGTTCACAAAACGAAATGTGTGTATCTTGTGTAAATCTTGGTTGTTTGCTCTTCTGCCGTCTCTATTGTCAGACGTTCATGGTATACCGTTTTTCAGAACGCTGTCAACAACTATAAAATATGAGACATGCAGGGAGTGTCTTAAAGATTTACAATGCTGTACCGTAACTATTCAGAGACTAAACAATTGGTATGTGGTTTTCATTGTGTCCTTTGGCATCAAGTCTATAAATTTATCTATTCTACATTATATCTTTTCACAGCACATTGTAAATTTAGGTGAAGGCTGCACTTATTATTATTGTTCTGTGGAACCGCATCGATGTTTGTGTGCAATGAATAGATGTTTTATCCCTAGAGGCTCTGAATCAATTTTTCTGTTTAGGCTTGAAACACTTCTTTTGTACAGCGATCAAAGTAACTTGTGTCTGTCTCCAAATCCCTTGCGTATGTCCAAAACTAAAGAAACCTGATACCAGTGAACATATAAAGCTTATGAAATAATTATATTTAGCTACATCAAAGCAATATTGGCTGTAATCTGTTTAGGAAAATAAAAACCATGATCAAATACAGCTGACATGTATAACTGATTATCCCTTCACCTGTAAAAAAATAAAATGAAATAAAGCAACAGGTGAATGTATTGTCATCTGCGATGATGTGTTAGAAGCAGGAAGAGCTGGCAAGTGTAAGGATGTAAGGAAGACTGACAAAGAGGCAATTTGTGATGGCTAGACCAGAGGGTCAGAGCAACTCCCATTTTTTTCTGCATTTCCTGCAAAACTCCATCGAACAGGCCAAGTATAGTGTAAACTTACCACACAGAGAATACATTGGACAGAGATGATCACCGTCTCTGATGGTGATGTATTTGCACATTTCTAGTGAGTTACTAACCGAATGGGATCCAGGAAAATAACTGTGGAGGTTCCGCATTTCATCAGATCTTGTTACATACTGTATGACACTACATGGCAGATCAGTCTGGTTATCCGCATCTAGACCGTTGTCTACCATAGACGATGTATTACATAAGGTGCATATTGCATAAAAAAACATTTTACAAGTGTTGAAGGACGTTAAATGTGAACAGCATGCATATGTAAGGGAAATATCAAAAAAAACATCCTTTCCAGATGGTGCTTTGACATGGATGTTCTAAGGAAAAGTAGTCTATAATGAATGACAGTGAGAATCACCTGAGGGGGGACCATGGACATCAAACAAAACCTCTCTTAACTTTTTTAGTTTCCTATACTCGCTTTAAAATCACGCTTATCACCTCCTGTTTCCATGGATCTACTACTCTTCTAGTAATTTTCCCTCAAGTGATCTGAGGGTATTATTATTTTTTTATTTAATCTTAATTAATCTCTCTGAATCCCCCCCCTCGCATGGTAGATTTTATGATATTTTACTGAGCTACATAGCTGGAGGGCATGTTCTGAGAAATTTGTCTGATAAGGAACCCTGACATCTGGCTAGGCTAACATGGTCAGATACACATTAACGTCTTTGACCTATAACAAATACACAACACTGTGTATTTGTATTCGACAGTATGAAGCAGCTCAAAAAAATCCATCACTTCATCTTTTGTCTGGTTGCTTAGATGCATTCTTTTCTGTGTTTTCATTAATGAGACTGCATTTAATGGAGGACAGGTAAAACGCTTTCCTGGCATTTATATCTTGATGTAAAAGTTTAACACCCTTGTAAATTCCTCTGGTAATGGAAAAAGTAAAGCATTACAGACTGCTTTTTCTAATGATTTTAAGTACATTTTTGCATTGTATCATAAAGGATTCATTTCAAAATCTTAACAGCATTCCGTTTTAAACTACCTTACTAAAAAAGAAAAGATGTCAAGAAGATAGCAAAAAGGTTTCAGGAAGTTGTTTCCTCAGATCATTATGTAATAAGGAAATGGTAGTTAACTGCAAAAGCAGTGCTACACCAGAATGTACAGGCTTAAAGTTTACTTACCTTTACTTCACCTACTGCTCCCTAATCAACATGTGTAAAATCTGATTTTAATTAAAGATGCTCTAGTCATTTAGCCAGATATCAGTTTATCAGTTGTTCGTTCATCGAGGCGAACCTGAAAGAAAGCTGACGCTAGGAACCAAGCACAGGATGAAAAGCTGAGATGTTAAGGTGCAAGTCATAGGTTCCGTGTCAGGTCACAGTTTATCTAAAAAAGGGAAGTTCCCCATACTCCCCAACTGATTTTATTGATTTAATCGTGCAACAGACTGAGGGAAAAAGGAGTGTGTTTATCACAAGGTTTAACAAAAAAGGCCAAAAATATAATGAAATATAAATATTCTATTAGATGTAAAGTATCCCCTGTGTAGTTTTGTTCTGCATTGTTAACACTTCCGCCTCTGATCTCACTCCAAGAATTAAAAAAAAAGATTTACAGCGTATATACTAACCTTAAAAAGCCATATTGAGTATATTGAATTCTAGCAAATCTGTGTGCTCTTTGAATCCAGTAGCTGGTCTGAGCCAACTGAGGGCATCAAAGCGGGCTTGTCAGATGCATAAAGCATCCAAAAGTAGCTCTGTGGAACAGAGACCAGCACACACAGAGAGAGAAGCTCTCACCGGTGTGGGATTTATGCTATGCTCGTGTTACTGTCAAAAAGAAATGGGGAGAACTGCAGAAATGCAGAGAACTTCTCCTTTTGTGTTTAAACTTCATCAGCTGCGTACCTTCTTCTCTTTCTGAATCACTTTCTTCAATTACTCAGATTATACACACATTTTTTAGCAGACTTATCTCAATAAGCCCAGCAATTCCTGGCTGCTGTGTTGGTGTGTGTATATATATATATATATATAAAAACCTGCACAAACGGTAAACACTGTAACGGAACAGCAGGAAACTGCTATCAGATCTATTTCCCGGAGGGCGAAGGTTTTAGAGAGGAAAGTCACAGCTCCACAAAGACGGAAAACAGGAAATGTGCGGATTTCAAAAGAGCCCTGATATGAGAACTGCTGCAGGTGTAACGGTGTGCTGTAAAATGTATACTGTATGCAATCCACCAGAGCAGTTTGAATAGTAATGAGGAAGTCATACCAGAAGGTTATCGAGTATTTAATCAGTTTATTTGTCCCGTTAAAATCCTACATTTTCTGCTCGGAAAAACTGCAAGTATTCTGAAATCCTGTATCAAAGCTTTCAAATTCCATTGTGAAATCGTCCTTCAAGTGAAAAAAAGGCCCAAAAAAAGAGTCAACAGCCACAATAAAAATCACATGATGACGACACAATATACAAAGCAAGTTTAGAAAATACAATATCCATTCACAAAAGTTATTTTTTTTTGACTGCTTGATAACGGAATCCTATTCTTTGGTTAATGTTTCGTAATTGATATGACTTGAAATTAGTCATTGTACAAATGATCATAAACATATGAATACAGTGCTGCTTGAAAGTTTGTGAACTAGTTGAGTAGTTTAGAGTTTTCTTCTTTTAAATCATGATTTTCTTATTTTCTCATGACCAGGCTTTGTATATGAGATGTCAGGTTTATGTTCATCAATTCCATCTGCTTGTTTTGAGGGAAATGTATGAATTGCAAGCAGACTAAATGAAACATGGAATCAGAGCATCTGCAAAAGTAAATGAACCACAGCTGCAGGTGAAGAAAATCAGGTGAACGACTCAAGTGAAACACATGTAAGCAGACGAATAAAATGAGACATCCTTTGGAAAAGTTTTGACATGCACTGGTTTAAAGGGAGAGGAAACCAACCAAACCACTGTTGTGTCAAGGCATAAAGACCAAATCAACAATACAGAGAGGAAAGGAGACATCTGAGGACATCAGGAAGAAGGTGGTGACAGCCCATCAGTCTGGGGAAAGCTATAAGACCATCTCCAAAAGATTCCAACTTCAACTATCCACTGTGAGACAAATCTTTTACAAATGGAGGGCACTCGGCATCATCGCAACTCTGCCCAGAAGTGGACGGCCGTCAAAACGTACACAAAGAAGCACCAGAAAAATAATAATGCAGGTAAAGGCCAACCCACACATCACCTCCAGAGAGTTGCAGACCTCTGTGTCCGCGTCTGGGATAAATGTACATGCTTCTACAATCAGGCGAAATATCAATAGACATGGCATTCATGGAAGAGTTGCTAGAAGGAAGCCTCTGCTCTCAAGGAAGACCAAAGCCGCCCGGTTAAACTTTGTCAGAGAGCACTTGGAGAAACCAGAGGCTTTCTGGAAGTCCATTCTCTGCACAGATTAATCCAAAGTTGAATTTTTTGGCCACGATCACATGCACCATGTTTGGAGAAAAGTAAACATAGCATTTAAAGAGAGGAACCTCCTCCCAACAGAGGAGCATGGTGGTGGAAATGTGAAAGTCTGGGCCTGCTTTTCTGCCTCTGGAACTGGACGACTCCATTTAATACAGGGGACCATAAATTCCCAGGACTATCAACAAATTCTTGACCAGAATCTTCTGCCATCAGTCAGGGAGTTGAGGCTGGGACTGAAATTGATTATTCAACAAGACAAAAACCCAAAGCATTCCAGGAAAAGTACCAAAGAATGGCTTAAGAAAAAGAAGATTTGCACTCTGGATGGGCCCAGTCAAAGTCCAGATCTTAATCCCATAGAAATGCCGTGGTAAGATCTGAAACGGGCAGTACATGCCAGATGTCCCTCCAACCTCACTCAATTGTCCTGCAAGGAGGAGTGGACAAAAACCCCAAAGCAGATGTGAGACACTCGTTTGTGGTTACAAAAGACGTTTAGTTGAAGTAATGGCTGCAAAAGGAGGTTTCACAAGGTCCTAACTGAAAGAGTCTACATACTTTTGCACCCGGCAGATCTTCTGTTTTTTGACAGATACAATACTTTTGTTGAATAAATAATGAAAACATTTATCTTTTTCTCTTTGTGTCCCTTATTTGAAAGGTCTGCTTTACAATTTGAGATTTGGATGTTCATTTCATATGATTATTATAATTTCTCATTAGAAAACAATGACCATGTTCTGGTGGTTCACAAACTTTCAAGCAGCACTGTACGTCCAAAATAGGACTGAGACCTTATGTGACTAGTAGGGATTCGTATTGATTAGTAATGAAACGAGCTGACGAGACTATGCAAGACGTTAGATTCAAAACAAGAGCTGTTTCTTGAAGAATCCGACTATCCCCTTTTTTGCTTAAAAGGATTAGTAAAGGATTAGGAGGGACAAATTGTTATTTTATTGTTACATAATAAATGAATGTAAGTATTAATAAATAATTCAGTCCAGTTTTAAAATGTCTTTGTGTTGTGTATTTATTATCTTGCCTTGGGCATATTAACTAACAGTGGTAAATGGCAGGTTATTGCATATTTCCCAAACTTTCATGTTTTGTGTTTTTGTCAAAAGCAGTAGAAGCCTGTTTTCAATGTTTTAAATAACTAATCATATTTGGCATATATTTAAATATTGAAAGAACAATTTCTTTACTGACTTTTAAATAAAAGTATCAAACGTGGACTTATTCTAAAAAAGAATTGTATCCCTAAATTGTAGAAATTCAAACAGTATAAGATTATAATTTGTACAAGCCTCATACAAATTAAAGCGACTAATAACTATTTTAGCATATGAATAGCTTTGCAATTCCCAAACAACTTTCTAGCTGAGCCTGAGCTGAGCTTAAAGCATGCTGTGACTTGCTGGAATTGACCCTGTGCTGCACCCGAGTTCACTGAGTTTCACCTTCATCTGTTCCCTGTTGTTTCTGTGACTTTCTTATACTTGTTCTTCAGTTTATTACATACCAAGTTGAGTAGAGAACAACTGCATTCAATTCAGGCGACTAATTAATATTCAATTATTTTTACCTTAAAGTGAAACGTCTGAGTTGGTGTGCATCCTACCTGCAAATGGTATGCAGCTATTCACTTCGCGGTTAACTTTGTATTCTTGTCTGTTCTGCCATTTTAAATAATTTAACTTGCTGCACTTTGGTTTAGAGCAACTGCTCTGCTAGAGTTATCTAAGGACACTTTACTAATTCAGTGAACCAGTTATTATAAATTACAGTGTATCAGGTGGTTCATTGTAAACAGACCCAGCAATTGTAGCCAATAAATACATGAACTTTCAATGGTAATCAGGACGTTCTCAGACGGACGTGGCAAGCTGTTGTTCGTTTCACTTTTTGGAGATTAGGAACGCTTGTTATTTTATATTTTCCACTTAATTGAAATTCTCATTGACACAAATGCATGCTATCTTATATTAAAAAAAGTATTTGTTTTGAAACATTTTGGTGTGACCAAAAGACTAAAACATTAAAGATTTAGGGGAGTTTTTTCTGGCCAAGAGCAGGAAATAACCAGTAAAATCAAGCAAGATTATTTACCAGCCAGTGTTGCTGCTGTGCAGCCCTGACTTTCCTGACAAGGAGTCAAATAACCATGGCTGAATCACCTCATTCATCCCACTGAGACTCGATGGTTGGACAATGAGTCTCTGCTCGTAAATGTGACCAGCATTCCTTGTAGTGATGAATCTTTCTCTCAAAGTTTTACAAACCCAGCTGATTGCTTAACTCAAGATGACGGAAGAGTGGACTGAAATACATCCCAGACACATCAAGGTTGCATCTGTCTTGAATCATTTTTTACACCCTTTCTTTAATATAATAAAGCAAAATTGTATGTTGGTCACTTGACTCAGTTTCAAACAGTTTTAACAAATTACTTATATGCAATCGCTCTTAGTGCTTGTGTGGATCAGTTTACCCTCCTAAATTATTTTTTTTTTTTATCACTGCTAATTGAAAACAACAAAAAACAACTTTTGTTTACTAAAATTCTAGAAACATTTATCCGAAAACACAAGTGGTGTAATCATTTTAAAAAAAGTAAATAGTACTAGTTGAAAACCATACCATACTGTGTTTAACGTCATTCCCCACTAAATGATTTATTGCTTCATATTGAGATCATTCGGGTTTTCCTGTAATTGAGGACGATCTTGTGTCTCATAAGGCTCTCTCCCACTCTACAACCGACTACACCACCCTTCCCTCATCATCCTCTGCCCAACATTTTTGATTCAGCTGTGGAGGTCCTGCTGGAGAGAAGCCCTGTGTCTCCTGATCCCTCAATGTGTCGGAGCACAGTTCAGTATTCACCTTCACCGCATACTAATCCTTTCATTTGCTGCGGCTTCAGGCAGTTGGGTCAATGAGCTGACTGTGTGGGAAGTCAGGAGGGACAGAGACCAATACAGAGATGCATTTACAGACGTGTACAGTAACTCAAATACTGAAACACCTTTCTGACAAAATTTTTGCGCATTTATACAGAAGATCCACATTGGCGCTGCTAAATATACATGTCACCATTGCAAACATTTAGTACTTAGTCAAACTAACATTGTATCCTCTTTAAATTCTTACCAAAAAATTTTAACCTTAAGTATGCAAAAAAAAAAATTTTTGTAATTTTTTTGTAACTTTCATTTCACATTTTAATTTGTTTAAACAAGAAAACAGATGTTTTTGCTGCTCATTTATCTCTAAATATTTGAAAGGTTATTTTCAAGTAATTGGAGGTTGGTTTTTCTCAAAGGATTTTTTTTTTCACAAGTTTAAAACTTTTCAAACAAGAACTACATATTCATTAAAGGTTTGACTCTGAAGCTACTGACTGAGACCTGTAATATTGAAGGTCAGAAACAAGACATATAACAGCACAACTTAGGTCTGCAAAGTTAAAACCGACTTTACAATGAAAATTTCCTTTAAATAGATCAAATTAGACAGGGTGATCAAAAACAAACATTATGTATCAGTACACACAGACCCATGTAGCTACAATATTGAGAACAGTTGAACAAAAGGTGTCCACGACAATACAAGAGTCTCAAAATTAATCTGAAAATAATTAAGTTAGTCCTGGTTGTGTTTGGTATATTTACTTTTATTTATTTTTGTTTGGTAGAAATTGACAAAGTGAAATAGAACCATGTTATGTTTTATTATGTTGTAATGTTCAAACTGCTTTGAGTAAAAAGCATCTGCTTTTTTATCTTCACATACAACACATCAGCTTATTGATGATTAATAAAATTTCAGTTGGAATCAACATCTAAATGGCTTTACATTTTTAGTTTTTTAAATTTGTAAGGGGAATAATTTAAAGCTAAACAATCTGTTTGTAATCCCAAAGACCTGTAAGTGCAATCTGCTGGAAGGAATCTAGCTTTTACTTTTTATTTAATTTCAGCTCCAACTATGTGTTAATGCATGTTCATGCTAACCATATGCATTATGGGTAAGCATTAAAACCAATGGTTGTTCTGCTCATTAACATTTTTTCACCCCACTTCATTTTAATAAAATTTAAGTACATTAGAAATTTATAATACAACCCCTCTTGAGAAAGTCTTTGGGTCTGACAAGCACATGAGTATTTTTAAACGTATCTAATTTTAATGCATGAGTCCTAAACTTCTTGTGTTTCTTAGCCATCTTGGGAATGCCTTGGGATTCCCTCTGCCTGTGCAACCTGACTCCGAAAAGCCGAAAATGATGGATGCATGAATCAGAACAAATAAAATAAAACATTTTAGGTTGGCTTTGATGAAATTACCTTTTTTTTTTTCAAACAGACTTAGACCAATATTTTGTAAATGTTCAGCAACATGTGTGGGAGGGGTCAGCAACTCCTGGAGGAAAACTTTTGTCAGTCCAGCGCTTTATTTGGCAAATCACTAAACTGACTTTGAACAATAAAATACAAATGACAAAATATTTTTGCCTGTTTTTGAAATTGTAGCTGAACCCAGACCTTAATATGCCCTGACATCCGAAACCGGCCTGAGGCTGTGTACATATACAGGGCTTCCTTGAGCCCCATCTCTCACAACATTGTTTTTACACAGTTGTGGCCCCAAAAGAATGCATAATTATCCCTTTTTGCCTCTCTAAATGCTGTTTGTAAAATGTAATACATCTGTTTGTGTCTTTTATCTCCTTTGTCAGGAAACCAAGATAAAAACAGAACTCTAATTACAGAAAAGATTTACGCTCCTATTAAAGCGTCTTGTTTTTCATGCATCTGGCAATTTTATCATTGCTCATGTGGCTTGTTGTCATTCCCAGATTCAGCCATACAGACAGGAAAACAACAATGTGGACAGAGTGTGAGAGTTGGAGTTAGTGCAAACAGATGAGTCACATACGAACGACGGACGACGTAACAGTGTCCGGAATGGAGTCGTCCGGCAGGCCATGAAGCGAAGTGGAGCAGCGGAATGGGAAAGTATTGACTCATGCATTTGTGCTGTCGATGACAAAATAATTTACAGAAACAGCGAGCCAAGAGGCAGTGACCTGATCCAGAATAAATGACGTCAGGGCCAGTAGGTTGCCAGCTCCTCACTAAGTGATGGGAAATTGTCAGAAATGGATTGTTTTGATTCAGGCTAGCGTTTGTGAGGTCACATGATATTACTGAGTGTGGACGTTTTAAAACTACATCCAGTTATGCTGAGGCGTGGACTCCTAAATTGGGTGTTCCGCGTTGGGGGCCTGCTGGTGCTCTTCTGCTGCTCCCTGTCACTCCTCTATCTGATGACATGCAGCCCTCCGCATCCCAACAACCTTCCGCTGAGTCACGTGTTGCCCCATGCAGGGTCCAACCACCCAAGCTTTGGAGGAACAGGGCCCGTGATCGGAGCAGGGCAGGGAGGGACAAGAGGAGCTGGAGATGTGGCCCAAAGCTGGGGTCCACCTGCTGCGCACTCATACCAGTTGCTCCTCCAAGAGCGCGAGGAGCAGCACCGCCTCTACATATCCTCGTTGAAGAAACAGATTGCTCAGCTGAAGGAGGACTTGCAGGAGCGCAGTCTGCAGCTGAAAAAGGTTGAGCAGAGCCTGAAAACAGCAGCAAATGGCGCCTCAGAGGGCCAGAATGGGGGCGCTGAAATACAAGGGGGCGTATTTGGGGAGCTTCATGTAGCGAAGAGCCAGCAGTCTGACCTGCAGGAGTTTCTTAGGACTCAGTTGTCAAAAGCAGAAATAACTTTGGGCAATAAGTTACCCAATGAGTATGCTGTGGTGCCTTTTGAGAGCTTCACCCTACAGAGGGTGTACCAACTGGAAATGGGTCTCACCCGTCATCCTGAAGAGAAACCTATGAGGAAAGACAAGAGAGATGAACTGGCAGAGGTGCTTGAGATGGCTCTGCACAGTCTCAACACACCTTCGTCACAGCAGGACAACAGAATCCCAGCAGAAAAGTCTCAAACAAGCAAAGTCTACACTCCATCTGACTTTATAGAAGGTAAGAACACAGGCACACTCTACCTCGTGTAATAAACGTTTATGTTCTCTTGACAAAGAAATATCCCATTTATCTTGTTGGGGAAACAGATTTCATTATAATTTAAAACCCAAAGTATGTTATGTATGCATAACTGTGAAATGGGAAGGATTTTTCTTTTCAGTCTGAGTTTTCAATTTTGGGTTTGGTAAGCATTTGTATTTAGATTTCTAGTGAATACATAAAAAATAAGAGTAAAGCTTTTTACTCGCTTTTGACCATTGTAGCTGGTTTTGTATGGTTTATTTACTAGTTTATTTGCTTTTCGTGCAAATACATGTGTTTTACTTTTTTACTTCTCCAGTTTTGCAGACTGAAAATGTTGCTTCTATTTATGTGGAAAATAGTTCAAGCCCAGTATGATTGGATGGAAATCGTTTGTGTACATAAGTGACCACCACATATTCTCAATTGGATTTAGGTTAAGACTTACCTGACCACTTTTAGTGTTTTATCAGTGTCTACAATGACAAAAAAGGAAAAGTTTCAGGGTATAATTATTTTTTTATATGCCTTGTTAATGGATCTTGTAAACTCACGTATTCATGAGCAAAGAGTTAAAAAAAACTTGTAATTATATTTTGCAGTCACATAACTGTTAAACCAATTTTAAAACATACATAGAACTTAAAATCCTATTTTTTATGAAGCCTTTAAAGTAAATTAAAGAATACTGTTAATCAGCGTTGCAGGAAGCAGCAGCTTACTCAATACAACTTACAATATATAGTCATTTGATTTTTAACACCATCATGGTAACTTACTGCAAAAAACTAAAACCCAAATTTGGTGAGCATTCAGCTGAATGCAAATTTTACCAATTATTATTTATGGCTTCATCTTAAACTACCCCACGGTCAAGAAAGTCAACAGGGAAAGCTTTTGGGAATACTAATGTTTAGTCTGGTCTCTTCAAACAACTTTGTGGTGTTTTTTGAATAACCTTTGCTTTAAAAGAGGCAACATGGGAGATGTAAAATGAGCTTTAAAAATTGATTTGTGATGTTGCAGAGGTCAGTATCATCAGAGCTCTTTGGACCAATAGCCCATGAACCTCTGCTTTTACTCTCTGCTGTCTTTATACTGAACCAGTGTCTAAAACGAAAGGCTGGTAAAATATATTTACACGGCATCTTCTATGTGAACTACATCATCCTTGGTCTTAAACACAATTTTTCTACAATATTCACTGGAGCCAAAGATTGTACAACAAATCCTGTTCAGCATAGATTGCCTTTATACTAAAGGGGTCAATATTATCACAGAGATCATTTATAACAGATATTTTTAGCTGAATTGTTGTTATCAGGAATGAATAAAGGTTTTGAGATTTAAAGTTTTTAAAAAAAAACATGATACCTGACATTTCATTCCTTCAGACATTTCATGTTCCTCTTCAGCACTGAAAATAATTTCACTTCAAAACAATAATGTTGCTTTATTTAGGACACAATGAATCCTACAGGCTTTGGTTGAGACGGCTGAACACAAAGCCTTTTAACTTAACTTGATGCCTTCAGATGTGCTGTCAGCATGTCGCATTAAGACGGGAAGATGAATCACAATATTGATGCATGGTTCCTTTGGTATAAGGGTGTAAAGTTTTATATTTTACAGGACCAAAGCTTTTAAAAATGATATAACAAGGAAACACTTGTACAGCTATTTAGTTAAAGTCTGTGTGATGGACCGAGTTAAAAATCAGGATACATTAAAAAAACAGGGGTTTTAATTTTAACCCAAAGATTATAAATGGCAAAAATAAACTCGGCTCGCAAAAGAGGTCAAAAAACAAAACTGAACTCAGGAAAAAATGTGAACAAACTTGTTGTCAAAACAAACCAACTTAACTGACCTAACAAAGAAATCACATATATACTGGCTGATCAGACCAATTAAGACACAATAGGGGTAACTAAAAGAATACAATTATCAAGTAACACAAAACAAATAACAGTACAGTTAAGTTTGGCTAACCTAAAGACCTAAAATGAAAATCAAAAGTATTAAACTTTAAATACTAATATTTACTTAGATACAAAAACTTATCGAAACAAAGAAACTACAAATTCCCCCTTCCCGAAGGAACTAGTTGTGCATTCCAATTACACCTGCTGAGCCCTGGCATCTCCATGCAGATAAGTACAACATAGGAGTGTGGCCATTGATTTGGCCATCACAGTCTGAATCAATGTAGTTTAAATAAAAAAGGTAAGGATTTGTGTTACTTAGTTGGGTTATTTACATTTACTAAGATTATCCTTGGTGTTGTGAGATCATTTTCCACCTGATATGAATCTTTGAGGTGTCATTAGGACAGTATTTAGTGTGTAAAGTCAGCAGAAACATGTGCACTATTGCTGTTACTGACAGGACACATCTGAGAGCTTTTTTGGTGCACTCACAGCTGCTGTCTTTACTGTCACTGCAGGGACTAACATAAAAGACAAACAGGAAGTGTTTTGTCCATTATGCTTCCTGTAAATTTGAATACTCTTAAATTATTTTGGTTTTAACACAAAAACATCCATGTGAAAATTTGGCTACATTAATAGATTCACATCAGGGGAAGTGATGTACACCCACTTTGTAAGAATATGGTTGAAAGTGCCACAGAACAAGCTGAGCAGTAGGAATTGAATACTTTGAGTCCCTCCTGACCGGTCTAACACACACAGAAGAGGTGAAAACTACCCCGGTTGTTTGAAATTTAGATAAGCCGGGATGCATCTTAGCAATGGAACACTGCCAGATTCTTCATTTTTGCCCTCCAACTGACACTGCATGTTCCTGGAAGGTCATGAATCTGAGTATGTTTTTGCAGAAGCACTGCCAGGATATCCCCTAATTTTGAGCTGCTCGGCTTAGATCAAAAAACCGCAGGAAACCGGCGCAGCTGCTCTCCATTCAAACTGGAAGTGTGTAACTGTGTGCGTGTTTTTGAGCAGTCAGTGTTGTGAAGCTATCATTTTAGATAGGATTCTGTTATTTTATAGCAATCTTGTTAGAAGTTACACTTTTTCAAACTGTCTTAAGCAATACTACTAAAGTTAATACTACCTAAATTGTTATCTTAGGATTTTGCATGTTTTCACCCGTTTGTGACTTATTTATTGTCAGTGATGAGTTTCAAATCAAGTGGAAGTCCTCCTTATAAGCTTTATCTGTAGCTTTTTCCATGGATTATCTGAGATTCCTGTTGAGACTCTGGTTGGTCCCCTCAAAAATATGAAATTCTGCCAGGGGAAGCATGTAGGTAAAATTACAAACTAAATTTAAATCCAGCTGCAGCATAATTAACCCAGGACCTAAAACTATGAGAAGAAAGAAAGAAAGTGAATACTTTTTCTTTGTTAACTACGTAAAATAAAAGTTTTCACGGGTAGAACGTATTGCAAACAAAGTTTTATTTCCAATTAGTGCAATAAATGTCACATGTCAGATAAAGATGTTAATAAAGATCATTAAGAAAAATATATGTTCATGTCAGCACAACCTAATTCAGTGATATATAATCTGTTCACTGATCAGAAAGGCCAACGTCAAGCCCAAAATCATCAAATCTCATTTACACCGGATTTCGTGGCTCATTGTTTTTAAATATGCTCTCAAATCTATCTGTGTGAGTTAGCATTAACTGGTCCATATTATGTAGAGAGTAGGACAGCACTGCCTGCTCCTTGTGACTTGGCAGTTCTCTGCTAGTCATTTTTTAATGCTGCCTAATGCCCATCAATTGTATTACATCTTGAACAAGCAGTTCTTATCTATATTGAAACCAGCCAAGATGAAGAGAGGGGGATTGGCATGTTCCTCAGAGATTGAAAGCTGCAGTAACAAACCAGTGAGTGGAAAACTAAACACAAGAAACCAAGGTTGACAAAATGAGCGATGAATTCACGAAGGCTTCAGAATAAGAAGACATTTTCTCTTAGACAGAAGGCAGGAAGTGGAGGCTTTTACCCTAAGTTGTAAAAAAAAAATGCACTGAATAAAAGCTCATCAGGTCCCCCTTGGAAACAAGACCCTCTATAACAGGAAGCTTGCCAATTTAACACTTTTTATTTCAGGCTGCTATCAAACTGTCAATCTCTGGCTATGAAAACCACTTTATTTTACTTCTCTTCTTCTTTAACTATCACCCTTTAATGGTTCTGCATTTGTTTCTGATGTAGTATCCTGGTCTTCTCTAAAGAGCTCTTATTTTCTTTTTTTACACTTCCACAATTTTACTTCGTATCTAATTCACCTCCATCTTCTTGTTTTTTAAATTAGGTTTCCCTTTTTCTCTCTTTGCAAACTGATCTCACTGGGTCAGCTGGCAAGAATAAAGCGTTGTAATGGCAGAATAATTGGAAAACAACTTTCCTCATGGGGAGGCAGCTGACGTAAAGCCTGTAACGAGTATGTTAGTACAAAGGACAAAAATAGCTCCACTGTTTGAAAGGCTTAGGGTCGCATGTTATTACGGTTCTTGGACCAAAAACAGCCGGGCGAATTACCAATACCTCATGTGTCCTTATTAGCATGTTTGGAATAAAGAGGTCAGTATAACACAGAATTTATATTTGAGGTTTGAATCACAATGACCGTGGTTAATCATCCCTTTTATTAAATGATGAGCTATTGGTCCAAAGAGCTCTGATGATACTGACCTCTGCAACATCACAAATCAATTTTTAAAGCTCATTTTACATCTCCCATGTTGCCTCTTTTAAAGCAAAGGTTATTCAAAAAACACCACAAAGTTGTTTGAAGAGACCAGACTAAACATTAGTATTCCCAAAATGAATTAAGGAAACGAAAACAAGTTGACATAAAATTAGAAAAAAAAACTATAATAGGTACATTAACACTCACTTTTTCCTTTTTTTTGTGTGTGTAAACTATGCTGCACCTACTGGCATTTTCTTTCAGTGTACTAATATTTTGCACACAAAAAACCAATATTTTATTCATTGGTTTTGAAGAAAAAAGGTCATAAAAACTCTAAAATCCTTGTTGGGTTATGTTTTGAAATTTCACATTATAATGACATTGACTGAGGCTATCTTCCTATATGTGTTGATCCTCTTTCATAGATAAATAAAAAGCCGCACACTTTAGTGTGTACAATATTCATATTGCAGTGTAATATGATTTTTTTATTTGGTAAGAAAGCTTCAAAACCACAAACGTGAGAAAGTTAAATATCCAAGCCTTTTTTTATATTCTTCACTTGTATAACTACAGCCAGGAGACTTCTAACATCATCGGTGCCTTCATACATGTTTGGTCATAATTTCATCTTTTACCCATTAGGCATCACTCGTACAGAGAGGGACAAAGGAACGCTGTATGAGCTGACCTTCCGAGGCGAGGTGAAGCATGAATTTAGACGGCTGGTCCTCTTCCGACCCTTCGGACCCCTGATGAAGGTCAAAAATGAAAGGATGGACACAGGCAGTATTCTGATTAATATCATCGTCCCGCTGTCTAAACGAGCGGATAAGTTCAAACAGTTCATGCACAACTTCAGGTAGGACAACACTTTTTTTTTTTTTTTGTGTTTTTATTATTATAAAATTTTTGTCTTTACATTTTTCTTTATCAAAGTCAGTCACGCCTTCTCTAATGAGGAAATTGTGACAAAGCACACTTACTGCAACCCGTAGTGAAGAGTTAACGGCATGGTAACTGTTTTAAAATAATGTCTTATTACCATTTCTAAATAAAATCTTCAGTTTTATTATGGGAAATGTATTTAGTACATACAGATATAACATAAATGTGAAAAGAATCTAAATAAATCTACTATAGCAGAAGTGTTTGTCATTTAAATCTTTATCAGAGAGCCCCCTGCAAAATATGTAAATATGAGCTTTCACCTACTAAGCTTCGGAAATGGAATCTCACACTCTCATACAATTTTCCATCATATAAAGCCGAAATTCATCTCAAAATACGTCAAATCGAATCACAAAGGGATTCTTGCTTGTGTGCATTTAACATAATTCTGACAGGCGTGTGAAAAAAGCAGTGAGCAATAGTGAAAGAAGTAAGCTGGGTAAGAGCAAAACATGCGTGCTTTCACTCTGCAGCCTGCTACAATCAGCAGAGGAAATGTTGTGCTTAATGTCTGTGATTTATTGTGCTGCCGCTGCTGCTTATCACGACACTTTTACTTGGTAAATCCTGCTTAGTTGAATCGTTGCAGCCCATTAAAATGCCCCCTCCTGGGCAGACCTGCAGTGGTTGATATATAGCATAGCAAAACATTTACTCACTTAAAAGACTTGGAGTTGCTGAGCAAGCACTTTTTAGCTCATAAAACTGCAGTGGGGGAGGTGGCATGTGTCACAGCATGCGTGCATGTTTAGTGAAAACTTGTTTTTAATCAAAAGGGAATTTATTCGAAGACTGGGAGGAAATGCTTTGTTTCCACTGAAAAAATATAATTAATGCTGTGTGCCTCAAAACAATTGAAATGATGAAAAAACGTAAAAATATTTTGCTATTTATTTCAGAAGGTGAATTTTATATGGATTCTGTATTCATTGAAGAATTTATACAGTGGTGGAGCTGTGATGTTCTCCACAAAAGCTGGAAACACTTTGGAATCTAATCTTTCAATCCATAACAAAAATGAGGCACAGCTTAATTATTTGTTAATGAAATGTTCTTATTCTTGTGAGGTTTGGGAGAATTTACTTTTTCACACATGCTTCTGGGAAATGTTTGTGAGGGCACCTGCATGCCTGCATGTAAGCTAAATGAGCTGCAGCACAGTGAGTACTATTTTTGATATTTCTCCATCAAATACCTCCAGGCATCTCCACCCAGTGTCTCTATGCTTGCATGGAGTAAGGCAGAAAAGAGTCTGAATTGTATAGCTTAAAATACAGTTTTTTATCAGATTGATATATTGTTATAGTTTTCCTCAAATATTAGTGTCAATATAAAATCTACACTAGAAAAAACAGCTTTAGTCTTTGCCATTTTCTGCTAAATTAGATTTTAAGCATCTTATAGTAAAAGAACAGCAAACGTTAAAAATAACTTTGTCATCTGAGATATCTGTGGCACTTTAGGTATTAGGATCGACGAGATCTTGCAAAATTAAAATGTAAACAAGAGTGTGAGGTTGACTTACTAAGATGTAGCTGTAGGTACTAAAAATTTTTTCTAAAATAAGTTTGTATTAATTATCAATTTTTATGGTTGCCTTGTCTATCTGATAATGCTTTTAACTTTCAGAAATTGTTTTCTGGGCTAACTTGTTAAAAACGTATAATTTACATACATTTTAATGTATGCACTTGCATGCAGGCATGCAGGTGCCCTCACAAACATTTCCCAGAAGCATGTGTGAAAAAATAAATTCTCCAAAACCTTACATGAATAAGAACATTTCATTAACAAATAATGAAGCTGTGGTTAAATTTTGCCTCATTTTTGTTATGGATGTAAAGATTAGATTCCAAAGTGTTTCCAGCTTTTGTGCAGAACATCACAGCTCCACCACTGTATAAATTCATCAATGAATAAGGAATCTATATAAAATTCACCTTCTGAAATAAATAGCAAAATCTTTTTAATTTTTTTCATCATTTCAATTGTTTTGAGGCACACAGCATTAATTATATTTTTTCAGTGGAAACAAAGCATTTCTTGTTTCCAGCATTAATTATTATTTCTCTCAGTTCTGTTAGTACATTTTCTCTTTTTTCACATTTTACTAATGTTGGGAGGCAAACTTAATTTTATAATGTCTCTAGCAAATATGTCAATCTTTACATTAATCTAGAAAAAAATTAAAACACACAGGACAACTTTTCTAAGTAGCATCCATTTATGTCTCTCAAAGCCTTACTCCAAAAAAGTAAAGCATTATCGTACAACTTTGAACTCCATTACTTTGTGACTTAAAAATGTAAAATACAGACTGCATGAAACCTCTGCTTAGCAAAATCAGCCAGTTTAATCTTGGAATTGATACAATAATGTAAATGTTACATTTCCACTTTTAGCAACAGCAACAGCGAGTCTTTAACAGATGTATACATTTGCCAGAAAAGTAAAATTCCCCACTATGTCTAAGAATATGTTGAACATTGCATCAAAAGAGCTAAAACGATAGATATGTATCCTCTTCCAGTTTGTTTTGCATCCAGTGTGCTCGGTTATGTCATGATATGTGTTTTTGTTCTCTGTTAGTTTGCGGTTTTAATTGGTTGTAGTTGCGTTGTTTTACTTTGTTATCATTAGTTATTGTTCTGTTTAGGTTATTTCCTAGTTTGGTTGAGTCTTTGTTGTCTCCCTCGCTGTCTGCTCTCTCTTTCTCCCTCTGTGTGTGTGTGTGTGTGTGTGTGTGTGTGTGTGTGTGTGTGTGTGTGTGTGTGTGTGTGTGTGTGTGTGTGTGTGTG
>JAVLVB010000002.1:12482843-12498083 GCA_032876305.1 Orestias chungarensis
GCTGGATCGTCTGTTTACCTCCCGTGTCTCAGCTGCATCTCCTGCCGTTTCCCCACCGTGTCCTCGTAAGCCTTTTCCCCTCTTGCTCGCTGGTTCTCTGTGCTACTTCTCTCTCTCTCTCCTCCATCATCCTCCTCCATTCCCATTTAAGTTATTTCCTTTATGGTTTTATTTCCCTGTAGTCTCTGGTTTCCCTCGCATACTTCTTTGTTGTTTGTAATTTATTTCCTCAGTAGTTTAGCTCCTTGTTGCCTCTGGTTCCCCTCGTTGTTTTTATTTGTTTGTTTGTTTATTTATATTGTTTAATTCTGTCTCGTTCCATAGTTCCTGTGTTCAGCTTTAGTTAATCCGTTTGTTTACTTTCTAGTTTTTATTTCCGCGTCAGCCCCGATCAGTTCCGTTTCACTTTCTCTGTTTATTTTCGTTTAGTTACGTGTTTGTTCTGTTCCGTTTCCGCTCACCTTGGTTTTGTTCTGTCCATTATTCTTTCCCACTATAAAGTATTATTCTCACTATTCCATCTCTGCTCGAGTCATTTATCGCATTACCGGACAGGTTATGGCTATGATCTGATCAATTATCATCTTTCACAGGAGAGCGATGGGCTGGCTCGCTGCTCTGTTTGCAGATTAATTATAATACTATAAAAATGTTACATAATAAGACGGCCGGCCCTGGACCATCTACTGTATTTTCCCCTTCTCTGTCTGACCTCCTTCCTGTCCAACTATTGTTAAACGGCGACTATTGCCAAAAAATAAAAATAAAAAGTGATATATTCTGTGGAAGCACTAATTTCAACTTGATTAGTTCACGTATTCTTTTGATGTTTTACATATTGCATATTGATAATGGATATTAAAAAAAATGTTCCATTAATTGTAATTTTGTGTTAATCCTACAAACTGCAATTGAAATAACCACTTAAGTCATGCATAAGCAAGAGATTTCCGTGTGTGCATGACAAACGTCAATAAAAACGCTATGGTTTCATTGATGTAATTCAAACATTTAAGATCAATTGTAATGCGGAAACTAATAATTTTTACGTAAAATACAAAAAGCTGCAATTAATTTAGTGCTAGTTATATAATATATTGGGAATTAGAGTTGTTAAGTAAAAACACAAACGTGATAAATCTAAAGTACATTTTCAAGAGTTTATTTAGCAGACTATTGCAGACTATTACCTTTTTGCTCCTCTGCACACTAATAGCCCACTGATATTGGCTGGTTAATTATTCGCAGCATCCTCACAGGTAGTCTAGAATTAGCTATTTAACAGGTTGTAGCATGCCAATTGTTCTTTTAAAATGCTGTAATCGAAACAGGAGTAACTGGTGATACTTCATTACTTTCCACACCTGAAATATTGTTGTTTTTTCAGCACTAAGCATATTTTGTAATATATATAGCCATCTGACTGGCAGGATGCAGCAGCAGGTTGGGAAGGGCCAGAGTTGTGTTAACCAAGGCCTGAAAATATTCAAGCGACCTGCACTTTTCCTGACCTTATTTAACTAAAGTGGTACACAAAGATAACAGTTTAGAAACCTAGTCTATGCCTAACTGGAGCTCAATGCTGACCACCACCTGTTTCGTTTTGGCAACAATGAAACCTTGAAGCTGCCTGTGTAAAAACTCTTTACTCACCTTGATTTTCTTCCTTCCTCTCCCCTCAGTTTAGATAAACCTTTCATCCTCAATGTCCTATCCATTGTGTACAGGGAAGTCTGCGTGCGTCAAGATGGCCGGGTACATCTGACCGTGGTGTATTTTGGGAAAGAGCAGATGAGTGAAGTTAGAAGCACTCTGGAGAACGTATTTAGGTGAGTCCGATCCTGGCCAAGCACAGCCGTTTAAAACACACGAAACAAAGAGTATAAAAGGCTTGAAATTTGTATATTTTTTTTTTTTCCACAATTTCCACACATTCAGCCAGAATCATCTCCTCTTCAACCTCTTTAATTGTTCTTCCTGTCACGACACACAAATGCAAAACACACTCAATCCTCCTGGCTCCTCGTCCTGCTACAAGCAATCTATCTAATGAATAATGGAGCAGCGTGCCACCCGCAACTGAAAAGCCGAAGAGCTTCCACCCAACACTGATCATTTACAACATGCCTGCAATCATTCCTCGCTTGTTCCTTTTTGCACCAACTTACACGCACAGGCACACACCACCCCAGGAGACAGTTGCTGCTGTGTGATCAGGAGTTAGGTTGAAGTGACGGATTCCCTTAGGGGTTTCCATGGTGATGCGGGCAATTTCCACTGCCACAACGTTTTGCGTGTGGCCTTGAAACAGTCGGAGCAATTCCAGTGTTACGCAAAGTCTCTTTGTCTGTCTGGCAAAGGTTAAGGATAATGGGCAGGGTCGCACTCATGGTAATGAGTAAAACAAACTAATAAACAAAAAACTCAAATTAATATTTTACCCCCCTTACTGTAGATTCGGTTGAAATACTCACAAAAACAAGGATTATTTAACTCTTTATATGTTTTGTATTCTTCTTAGAGTATGAAAAAAACTCATCAGTCTGTGATTAATTATACAGTAAAATAAAAAGTAGCATTAATGTATTATTTGTGTGGTGGAGAAAATAAGAAACGAAAGTAACATTTGTCTCAGCTTTGCTGGTTCGAAAGAATTACTCTTTGTCAATTTATCCTAAAAATGATCAAGGTGATATTTATTCATTTCATATAACAAATAATGCACTATTGTCAGTCTATAGACAAGAGTTTGAAGTTGGTGTTGGTTAATTAGCTGTTATTTTTTCTTACCCTAGTAAGAAAACATGTGTGGCACAGTGGGTAGAGTAGTCTTCTTGCAATCAGGTAGATTACAGGTTCGATTCCAGCTGCCCCCCTGTCCACCCCTAGTTGCCTACTTACGCATGTATCAGTGGTGAATGTGGCTACCGTGTAAAGCTCTTTGAATGGTCAGTTTGATTAGAAAAGCACTATGTAAGTTAAGTCAATTTACCACTTAGTAGCTTTCTGTAATTTGATTGTTACTGACAATTCTTTCCCAAAAAGTTACCCTAGTTATTCCACCAGAAAGTTTCCAAAGGCTGGTTTCTTCTTTTTAATGAGCTTGGCGAGTTCCCGTCCTAAGAACTGTTGTAAACCTATTACTGTTTCAAGGAAATCAAATTTAAGGGAGATATTATAAAACTAATAAGGTTCCCTTTTGCATTGCTACAGAAATGCATCGACACATTTTGAAATAAATATTATAACTATATATGAAAACGAACATCACTTTTCATGCAGCAGTTTCGGCCTTGTTAGAGACAAAGATTTGTTTTTAACAGCTTCAGTTCAGCTCCACCAACTAGTTTAGTTTGTTCCTTCTCACAAATATCCTCAAGCATGTTTTTTTTTTTTTCCTCTCGTAAAATAACGTTTCAGTCTCTTCGCCTCAGTTTAAACAGTTTACATTCCCCCCTATTTGATATTGACTTAAAATAGCAGCAAATATGAAATGTAGAAATTTCCTCTGAACCTGTAAATAGGTTTGATATTACTTTATAACCTTTTTTTTTACTCAGGATGTAAAAAATAGACTAGATCAGAATGTGTACTTTTAAATATAACACTTTGAAATCCACACTTCAAAGCCTTAATCGCATTCACAGGAGGGGGGGGGTGTCCTGTGAGTTTATTAGCCGTATGTGGCTCAGAATAGAGATATGAAATGATGGGAAACACAGAAGAAGAGAAAGTATGGTTGGAGTGGGAGGGAGATGGCGCGTAAAGAACAGAAAAACATACGGTACGTGATCCTATCTTATCTAGGTTCTTGTCGATACACATAAATAATGACTGTGTTGTGGACACAGACAGGCGCTGATGTCTGCAGGGGAAAACAAATGTAGAAGAGATAAGATTGGAAAGCAAAGCTAACACTGAAACCAACATGAATTCCCATGGATAAACCGAGCAAAGAAAAACAGTGGTCAGGCAGGAAATTGGGGAAAAAAAGACATAATAAGGAAAGAGTAGTATCATACGGCAAATAGTTTAGTCTTAACTTCGCAATTATTTTATTCCCTTTTAATAACCTGCCCTTTCTCACTTGGTATTACAGTCAATTTCCGAATGCCTCAAGTGGATCCTGTAAAACCCCAAAGAACGAATTAACATATTAAACTGAACGTAATTACAGAAAGATTAAGAGTAGAAATATCACAATATTAATCAGTGCTGCACAGTTTTAGTGTTTCTTGCAGATTTTGTTTTACACATACCAAACAAAGTACTCAGTATCATTAACTTGTGTGAATGTTTTGCCTGAGGCCTCAGCCAGCTTGCATTTCAACCTTCCATTACACATATAGACTGCTGATTAGCTCAGAAACAGCAAAGTACCACACAATGTCTTTTACCCAACTGCTCAGCCGTCGCTCTGTATTAAAAAAGCAGATGGAAAAAGTGACAATAAAACATGAGTCATCAGGCAAAATAAAAAAGTGCAAAAGTAAAATGCAACTATCAGTCAGCCCAAAGCAAAAATATTAACACAATGATGTTAAGCAACATACACAGCTGAAGCTGACGGAATGTTTTGGAGGTTTAAATCCTAACAGAGGAGTACAGTTTAATGAAGCACTTTTGACTACTTCTCAGTAACAGTCACACTTCTTGTTATTTCACGTTGTATTGTGATATTTGAACAAACACGTTATGTGGATCTAAATTTGAATAAATCTAGGACTTTTTGGGGTATATTAAGGGACATATTCAGAAGGGCCAACAAACTGTTCAACTGTTCAAGTATTTTGGTATCATTTTCACATGTAAAGGATGTTGGATGTATTAAGAAAAGCAGAGATTAATATTGATCTTCTCTCCTCAAGTGCTACTGTGGTGTATTGTGAGAAAGAAACAGCCAAGATTAAAGGTTTAGCTGTTGTTCCAGCCAGATTCCAAACTTATTTTTAAAAATCTTCTTAAGTAACTAGACACAATCCACATCCACTACAATGATTCTGACTGGTAGCCACATCTTTGGGGTTTACAATGAGCACTGCTCATTAAACAATCATCATGCTTGGTGTCAGTATCCCCCTCCCTATCTCTACTGAGCGTAACTAACAAGATAAGAACTACGGCTGAGACATATTGTAGTAGCTTTTTCACATGCTTCTTACTGATAGTTTCAGCAGCAACAGTGAACAGGCCTTCTTGCCTGCAATGATTAGATTAGAGCAAGAGGAGGGGTTTGGGTGGCTGACATATAATCAAAACACTAAAAGCAATAATCAATAATTAATTTTTTGCTCATCATATCTTCATATTATAATGCGGCACATTTGGGAAACATGCAAATTCTGTCAGCATTTTCTAATTTTATACTCTTATAGACCAATAAGGAAACTCAGCAACCCTAATGCACCATTTTCTATAGTCTTTGTTTATTTCGCCAATAGTTACTTCAAACTGTTAAATCAAATACGGATTTTGATGTTTTCATTTGTTACCGTATTCTCAGCATTTCCGTCAAAAAGATAAATTACGTGTAAATCCTATTTCTAATTTATGGTAATTTTATTTTTGGTTGGATTGCTTAAAAACTGAACTAATAATGATGATAAAGGTACATTTCTGCTAAATCAAAATATAACACATCTGCGCACTCCTCTTGCTCTATAACTATATTTGTAAGAATTCAATAGGTCAAAGATAACAGGACCAAGCACTAGATCAGAAAAAAAAAATGCTATATTTTGACTTACGCCTCCAGATGACCCTTGTTCTAAATCTAGAGACAGTGGTTTAAGCTCAATGCTATTTCTTTATTGTCAACCTTGTCATAATCACACACTGACTTGATGTTGTCTGTAAAATACTGCAAACAAACAGAAAAAGAAGCAAATTAAATGTAATACCTACTAACATCTACACGTTAAACATATTAAAATGTTATTGTTGTTTTTTTTAAAGTCCAAACTAAAAAATTAGGACTTTTTTTCTCATGAATGAAACCTTAGTCAAACACCACAGACTTTGTTAGTTGTTTTTTCAGCATATTGCAAACACAAACTTTTTTATATTTTTTATTGTTATTATTATTATTATTATTTGGTAGACCAACATAAAATTGTTCCTATTGTGAAGTTGACTGAAAGTTTGTATTAAGGTTTTCACAGCATATACTTTGTTTGACAAACAAAGCTTTAAACTTTCCATGGAGCACTGTGAAGTTCAGAACCTTAAAAATGCATTTTCATGGCAAAACCCTGGACCTACAAGGGTTGACATGAATCAAATAAGCCACTGCATTTCTGGGGGGACTGAAGGCTTATTTAATTTAAGTGGGATAATCTCTGAAATTTGTGCCTTGGTGGAAATGAAAGCCAATGTTGAACAAAATCTTTTGGAATTATTTTAGAGTCTTATTGCTAGCCTTGTAGAGGACAGCACAAACATGTAGACAAGGTGCTTTGAGCCATCCTTACCATGAACTTACTACTGTATGTACTTTTCTTAATAGTAGGCAGGGAAGCTAAGTCAATCTTGATGGTTCGAGATAGATCCTGAAAAAAAACCATCAACACTGCAAATTTGATGCTGGGGTGTGTGTGTGTGGGGGGGTTTGGGGTTATCTTACAGTAGGAAAATAACCACGAGGAAATTTTGAAGCTATAATGGAATATGTTATTAAGACCCAGTTGAGCTGCATCTCCAATGTCGAGTATCACTCTAACCAGTTAATGTCTGGCTTGGTGCTACACCACTTGGGAGCATCTCCTTTGCAAACAAAATAAAACCAATTCTAATTATGCCTTAAGTTTGCTATATATAAAAAACAATATTTTGACTTTCTTTTTTTAAAACATGTATGGCATTTGGTTGCAATACATGCAGTGAAGGAAAGTCCTCCAACATCCACGCTTGAACGTTATTGATTGGAAAAAGCGAAACCTAGAACAAAATTTACATCACAGTAAACAAGTTGTATGCAATCCCCAGATACGTTCCACCACAGCGAGCAGATGTCTTAAAGCAGACAAGCCCATCACTCCACTTTGGAGGTTAACATGTTGTTGTGGTTACAAAAAAAAAACAGGTAGGAGCTGTGCAGGGATTCCTAGATTTGCTAATAGAGGAAATGGGGGTAATGCAAATGGAGATAAATCTGGTCAGGGCCAACTAAGGTAGAAATAGTTAAAGCTGCTTCAGTGGTAAAGGTTCCTTTGGAGTCCAGACATAAACTATTTAGGAATAAAGAGCTGAAAACTGTGTCCACTCTAACAGTTTACAGGTTTAGTTGATCTCTCACTTTCTTCCCTGCCACACTAAAGCTGAGACTGAATCAACACCTGGTGTTGCTGGCCCGGCAGTAAAGTTGTTTAAAACAAGCGAAGTCATTGTTCTGCAATTTGCCATCTGTGGACAGTTTAGTGCCAGCTGCACGGTCCTCTCCTGGGACCCCGCACGGACTGCTTTGACTCATGTACTGCTGTGCTTTAGATAACAGCACCTTAGCATACAGCTACATGTACTTACATGCAGGGATTATGCGTCTCGAACTCTGAAGTCATCACATATTTATGGAATGTTAAGGCAGTGCCTTGTGCTGGTATTTGGTGTAACTGTTCTTCACACAGTCAAGTAACGTGCAGCATCATGCAATTTATTTTTATTTTTTTTAGATTTAGTAACACTTAAAAGGTTTCATTGTTGTATTTGTGGTAGAGGCTGAGTCTATTGGAGTGAATCAAAGGTGTTTACGCATTAGTGCAAGAGAAAAAAAATTCAAATGCACATTTTTCATAGTCCTAAAACCCATGCATAGCAGAGGGATGACACTAGGGGAGTGATTCAAGATGCCTAAAGGAAAAGCACCATCCCGTGGTCACACTGGATTCTTCTACAAAATGTCTGTAGCTGCCTCCATCTGCTTTTTTTTCTATCTGGTATTAGTTAGTTGTATGAAAAATTATGTTCTCTTATGTTTTTTTTTTCCTGCTTGAAACTAAAACATGTGAGCCACTTTTTCCTCAGTTTCTCTGTCATATGGAGAAGATGTGTTTGAGAGTGTTTGTGTGTGTGTTTGCATTATATTTTTCCAACAAATGTTGATCAATCTTTAATCTTGGGTCATATAAGAAGTTGTGTTTTTTAGATTACTGAAAGTTTTAGGACTATGGTGTAAATGGTATTAGGTTAGGTTCAGACTTATGTACTGGCAAAAGTTAGGTTTTGAGTAAGGATCAGGCTTAGGCAGTAGAAATAAGTGAAAAATATATGGATGTAAATACAAAGTCGTGAAAAAAAAAAGACGACTTAGTGTGTGTCCCTGCGTGTGTTTGTGTGGGGCAGTCACTGCAGTGAAGCATTAGTGACTAACAGTGTGAAATGTTATGATGAAAGAAAAAGACACAGCTGTGTGCATCTGGATCCAGCTGTTTGTCTTTACTCGTGCCACAGCTGTAAAAACCCACAGAGACAAGAAGGTTTGTTTACCTGGGGTCTGAATTTGTGACTCCTCTTCAGTCGCCTAGATCAAAATTAGAGTAAAAACGCTGGGAGGGTGCCCTGAAGTGTAACGTTTACATGAGGATTTTTCCCATTGTTTTGCTTAAAAAAAGAAGCCTTTTCTCTTGAGATTAAGTCTAACAATTATATTTTGAAGATTGTATTATTTTAGGCCTTTTCAGGTGAATTATTAATACTTGTCAGTGTTGGTGTACATGTTGGCGCAAATGACAAAATATGTTCATGCTTCCACATGCAGAGATAAAGATAAATAAAACAGTAGACCAATAGACCAAGAAAGTTTAAACTTTTCAAATCAGCACTAACATGATCATCAGTAACGTAAAATATTTATAAACAGAGGGGATAAATACTCAAATTATGCAAACCAATTTCTAAAAGCCTACAAATCAAAAAATGTCCAACTATATGACCACATTTCTGATTCTCTAACGACTCACACGGCCTCTGTCCATTTAAAGGGAGGCCAGTTTCAAGAACTACACACTTCTGCAGCTGGATGAGGAGTTTTCCCGGGGTAGAGGCTTAGACGTAGGGGCCCGGGCATGGAAGGGAGGCAACGTGCTGCTGTTTTTCTGCGATGTGGACATCTACTTCACTGCCGACTTCCTCAACACCTGTCGACTCAACACACAGCCAGGTGATATGCTGCACAAACTTTACAACAGGCTATTCTTGCCTAAAAGAAAGGGATTTACATCTAGGCTTCGTGTGAATATCTTTGTTTACCTAAACGTGGTGCCGTTGCTCTGCTCGGGCTCATGAGGGAATGCAAGTAGGATGGTGTTTATGTGAAATTAAACCCATCTGAGGCAATACTAGACTGCTTGAAACAAGTAAAAAAAACATGAAGATTTTCAAATACAAGGCATTAAAACATGATATATGATCCCATTTTCAACCTTTTATATTTGTCCTGTTACAAAAATTATTAAATAAATAATAATCATCAATTAATAAGTACTAATAAAAAATGATTTCACTCAAACAGTTCAGTGCAATTTTAGCATTTCCCTTCTTTAAAAAGCTCATTAATATATCCTATTTAGGATTGTAGTCAGACGTTTTTTGTTTTTAAGAGTTAGTGTTCACATGTTGAAAAAGTACAACATGTGAAAACTTCACAAAAAATAAGTGCAACCTGAAAATTAAAACAAATCCAATCTTAAATTTGAGTTCTGCACAGTATCACAAATGCAATATCATACTTTACAGGGAACGTTTGGTGTCTTTTCACTTCTACACCATTTATTCAAAAGAGAAAGTAAAAGCAGTGTTCTTACACCTGACTAGAAAACTAAAATCAAAAAGCTTGGCCCAATCCCCATTGGATGATTCCTTTCCTCTCTTATATGTAATTTCCCTTTGAAAGTGTTTTTAAATTTTTTTATCTGAGTTCATGAGAAAAACATCCTGGTTGCCTGTTTTATGCAAATCCAGTAGATAACTGTCTACCGTCATTTCTTCTCACCAGTGTATAATTTTTTTTCACGGTAAGTGCTACCGTCGGAGAAGAGATGAGAAGTTCAGAAATCCATAGAGAGCTCAGAATAGAATAGTGTCTCCCTCAGCCCTCAGGGCTTGAATGACTATTTTAAAAGAGAGTGCAACCAAACTGCAGATATCTGAAACAACAGGTTTAACTAGGAAATGTGTAATTGAGGTTAAATTAAAGTTCACACTGGTAATAAATGAATTAATGGTACATGAAGTGAAATATGACTCCCTTCCATTAAAACCTCAACTCTACTTCATTCTACAATGTAGGTGGTAATTTCATCCTGTGAAATTATTATTGCAAGTAATAAAAATCTGGATACCTACAGTATCCTTAAAATAACCAGCAAAATGTTAAACACTGGTTTTATTTCCTGCAGGTAAAAAGGTTTTCTACCCTGTGTTATTTAGCCAGTACAACCCTGCCCTGATCTATGGAAGTCCTGAGCACATCCCACCTGTGGAGCAACAACTGGTAATTCATGACGATCAGATCCATAGTTTCTGATTTCTCTGACACTGGTGATGGTTTAGAAATATGTTTCCTCTTACGCAGCCAGATCTGAAAACCTCCTATTGTGTATATTTCAGAAAATCTTTGCAACTCTCCTTCTTAGGTGATCAAGAAAGACACAGGCTTTTGGAGGGATTTCGGTTTTGGCATGACTTGTCAATACAGGTCCGACTTCATAAACATAGGTAAGGAGGGCACAACAGCTGCAACATCTTTACAACGACTTCAGGGCACAGAACCAGTTCCTCTTGACAGTTGATCATTGAAAAGGAGCAGTGACATTGCACAATAAAAACGGGTTCATCGGGTGCAGCAATGTTTTCCTAATGGTGCCAATGCTTAACGGACGAAGCATTAATATCTGAGGACTGCATTACTATTCACAACAGGGAGGAAGTCTTATTATTTTATTATATTAGCCTGCAGGAAATGACTCTTATCAACAAAGAAGTCATAATCTTTTATATTAAAACTTGACTTTTTGAATTAAACTACTGAACTAAGCTTCTAGTTAATTCCCTTTCATTTTAAATCAGTAAGCTGCTGCACCAAATTTACTTTTTTTTTTAAAGAACAAATACACACATGAATACACACACACATGAATACATGAATTCTGTCTGCAAGGTATAACTCTTAAATAAAGGAAAAGGTGGCCATCTTGGGTTTTCTTTTAAGGAATTGCTTTTGTTTACATAAAGAGTCCAGTATTATTTGTCCAAAGTTAAACTTGGCCATTCTTAACTAAACAAAGTTATTTACAAATTTAGGAATGCCTACAAACATGTTCAGTCATCCAGACTGTTAGTGTTTTAAGAGAAGGCTTCCTGGCTTCCTTTCTTGGTCATAGACATGTCACCTCTCACCAAAACCAATGTGAGCTCTGTGAAAACATGGGTTTTTGGCTATAGCAGACAATTGCTATCGTAGCTCTGCAATAAACAAGTACAACAAAAGACCTTCACCTTGATGTTTCCATTGTGTACTCATGAAACCTTTTCTATTCGTACCTTTCAGTCTGTTTTAAAAACAGATAATGGATATATAACGAACAAACGCATTGTTCATTTCTTTCTATCTTGACACTGTGTTAAAATATGACATGAAAACATTTCTACACAGGATGCTACATTGCCTGATCAATTATTATTTTCCATTTCATCAGTAGCTGGAGTCTATTTTCCCTTTTGAATCTTCTGGAACTGTAAGAGTGTGCTTCCACACACTACATGATGACAATCTAGGATTTATTGTTTATTTTAGTTTTTGTTTTGTTTTTTGCACATTTGAGGTTAAGTACAAAGATTTTTAGAAGAATATGTTTACTCATCCAGACTTACATACTTTCTTTTTGCCGTTACTATAAAAAGAAACAAGATAACAAAGTTAGATGTTGTGAAAAAATAAAATATGTTGGGAAATTATGCTGGTTTGTTCTCAACCCCTTAATACCTTTTTCTTTCATTTAAATTTATATTATTAGGCCCAAGTCGCAAAAGTGCTTTAAAAACATATTATAATTTGTATGTTTCCTGTTATTGTTGTTTTTAGCATTTTGGTGGCTTTTCTGGGGCCTTGACATGTATACAAACTTAGTTGGGCCACTCGAATAAAATTTGGTGTGGTTGTGCAAGATTTACAAATACATTTAAAAAAAGAGACAAATATAACAATCCATATCTGTCACCCCAAGCTAACTAATCTCCCAATGTAAGATTTTACTAGAAATTGAATGTGACATTGTAAATAAGAGCCACGATGTGAGATATTTAACATTATAAAATGCTACATACTATGATGACCTTGTCTCTTCTGTCAGGAGGCTTTGACATTGACATTAAAGGCTGGGGCGGCGAGGATGTCCACTTGTACAGAAAGTACCTGCACAGCAACCTCCTGGTCGTCAGAGCGCCGTCGCGTGGCCTGTTCCATTTGTGGCACGAGAAACACTGTGCCGACGAGCTTCTTCCGGACCAGTACCGAATGTGCATGCAGTCCAAGGCCATGAATGAGGCCTCACACGGCCACCTGGGGATGCTTTTCTTCAGGCATGAGATCGAAGCTCATCTCCGGAAGCAGAAACAGGCAAACCCCAAGAAGACATGACTGGTATTGGGCAAGTGACTGCCACTAGCATGTGACTTCAGTTTATTTTGAATGTTTTATAATTTAGACAGAACACTGGTAAAATGCTTAATTTGCAAACCCAATCCAAGGATCACTCTGACACCTGTGTAGAAAACTCAAGGCTACAACGAAGAGATATATTGCTAAAAACTAAAAGAAAGAGTTTGGATTAAAAAAATTAAAAATAATTGTATTTTTACTACAAAAAACTGGTTTGGGTAAATCATTTTTCCTGATGAAAAAAGTGTTCAACTATTTATTATTGTATTCTTAATAGGTTCTCCTTTAAGTTTTTGTTCCATTAGCAAAATTTATTGATGTCAACTTTCTTGTCTAACTCATACTTTGAAAAAAAGTCCCAAAGTGTCAGTCTTTAATGAAGAGTTAATATCTGTTTAATTTCATTAAAAGCGAGAAAGTCCTCAAAACATGCACCGGTGGTTCCAATCAGTACATGCACTCATAATGGGAATTTCTGCCTGGCTTATTTCAACTACATAGAAAAAACACAAATTTGATGCAAGTTTGAAGTCTGTTTGGCATTTTCAAGGTTAAACATAAGGGCTCAAAAATATTTTGTTTAATGACCGTTAGCAAGTTTTAGTTCAACCACATACTTTTTTTGTAGACATTATCAAGCTTTTTGCATAACTCTGGTCTCTCATCAGAACTGGTGGATTTTATTTAAATGCATCCAGCTTTGAACCATAGTTTAAAAGTTGAATCTTGGAAACTATTCAGTATCCCTACAGAACTAGGATCCAAACCGAACATTCAAAGCTTGTCTCTGGCATGGCTCCAAACCTATGAAAAATGCAGAAAACCATCCCATTTAAACAAGCTCTACATTTTCAGAAAATCTGCTATAAATTTAAAATTTGCCCTGAGTTTTAGTTTTTTTTAAAGCATTGACATTGTTTCTTCATTCTGGCAAACTACAAGATCAAATCAATAAATAGACCAAAAGAAATTGAACGTAAAGATTGCCATAATTGCGCAGACACCTCGGTTCAGTGCACAACTATTTTAAATCAATTTTAATCAGCGTAAATGAAAGCTGTTTTTCAATAGTTCAGAATGAAAGGGAACTTGGAGCTATAAAACATCTGAACTATGTGCCTTGTGTAAATAATCTCTGATCTGCTTTGTACAATCTCTGGGTTCAATTTGTGCAAACGTTTTATACAGATGTAAACAGAGACATCTACTGGCTTGAAAATGAATAACTGCTGAGCAATCGTGAAGGAGTCTTTCAAGGCCTTTGTTTCTCTATTTATAATTATGTACTGTAAATGTTACTGTTCTTTGTAATTTTGTTGTATTTGTCACCTGATTGAACAGCATTACATGGAGGTTATTAAACTCTCCTACGTATTTAGTAGACAAGCAAGTGTTTATTTTCCTAAAACCTTCAAATTTGAGATGTGTGTGTGTGTAAAAAAAAAAAAATGTAACTCAAGACACTTTCATCCTTCAGTTTGTTCCAGCTTTAATGGTACCCTGTTTTAAGATGTGTAAAAAGCATACATCATCTTATATCAGTAGCATATTTACATGCTACACATTTTAGGAAATTTAAACCTTAAAATGGATGTAGTATTATGATTATATATATATTATATATGATTATATGATTATATATTGCAAACATAGACTTTGACCATTGTTTTTTATATAATTTATTTTGGAATGACAGTCCGAGTTCATTCTAATGCTCTGCTTTTAGTTGTCTTATGAGAAAAAGCTGTAGAGGGTAATTACTGTTTGTAAGACTTTGTTTTAGATTGTTATGTATTGTCACAGGCCCACAGCATGTCATCATCCCTATTTAGCTATGATAAACTAGCATCTTTTTTGGTGAAATTTCACATTCTGTTGTCTTTCCAATTTTGAAGAGTGGTTGAGACATCTTATTTACACCCTAGGGAAAAAAAGCCAACATGACTCATTTACCTAAAAAGTATAGTACAAATTAAACACTATAGTTACATTAATGTTGTGAAAAGTGGTTTGGTCAAACAATATTGGCCCAAGTAATATTACTTCAACTATTAAAGGTAGAAGTTGGGTTTTTTATTTATTTATTTTGTATATTTAAGATAGAGATTAAATCTAGAGGTACCAATAAACACGGATGTGAATGATGACATTTAAAGAACGGACACAGAAACTCAAATGTCGTTTTTTCACAAGGTTGATTGGTAAACAATTGAATTTATATTGACAATGACTTAACAAGTCAGAACATTCTCTTTTGTTATTTAATGTTGCTCGAGTGTTTGTTTGTTTTTCTTTGTTTTTTGTGCAATGGTGAAGTAAATTATAAGTACCAGTAAATAGCTACTTATTTATTTCAATGTATTTGTCCTAAAATATTTGTTTAGATTACTATACCAGGACTTAATTAGGGTCCAGAGTCAAAATTAGTGGTTATTATTAACTTTTTTGCTGTAATTCCTGGTTTTTCAATAAACAAGATTATTTTTGTCAGCTTGTTTTTTTTTAACCTCATGTAAATGGCTTGAATAAATAATAATTTATGTAATGTGATGTCTTCCTTTCTTATGTAGTGTCTCTTGGGGGGGGGG
>JAVLVB010000002.1:12498183-12517798 GCA_032876305.1 Orestias chungarensis
AGGTTTATTATCCACCTACCTAAGTTCAGGTGTTGCAAGAAATGTGAAAATGCTAATCTGTGCCAGTCTGCTCCAATATTTTACTTATTTTTGTATTTATTTATTTTTTAATTTTCAAATTAAAACTTTACAGGAACAAATTATTTTTCACCAGATTGTCTAAGATTTTGGTCATGGCAAAAAAAAAAACTTTTTTTTATTTATTTTTTCAGACACGGTTTTACACATGTAAACATGTTTGTACAGCACACTAATGATATCCCAGTTTTAATCAAAATCAATTGAAGAGTTCGTTTTTTGCAGTGCTGTTTAGAATTTCTGCAAGTCACCCTGAGATGCTGGGTATCAGTTCACAAGTCAAATCCTGACCGAGGGTGAGCTATTGTTTTATTTATGCTTGGCCCACAAGTTGATATCCACTCCATTATCACATTTGCCTTGTAACACATGCTCTATACTGACAAATATACAGATCATTATATGTTAATGGAAAAACACTGCTCAAATGGGATTCTCTGATCCTGTTAAACTTCTTGAACAGTTTTTCTTGCTTGTTTTCAAATATATAAAAAAGTAAAGAGACAAGAAAATACCTAAAGATTTAACATTTTAGAGGCTGTCCTGGAGGCTGTCGCTAAAAGCCTCTCCAAGTGTGGCTGAAGTGATCAAGTACCATCTTAAAGAAAACCTTAAATGTAAAGTTGATTTTATAAATATATAATTATTTTTGAGACTGGAATTTCAAAACTATTTACAAAGTGCTACCCAGTTATTACTGGAAAGTAAAAGAGGCGTTGTGGCATCACTAAGGTTTTTTTTGTGCAAAACATGTAGTGAGTTTCTGCTCTGTGTAATTGCCAGATAGAAAATAATGTATTCCAATGTAACATTTAAGGGAAATGCTATTAAAGTTAATATTCTACTTTTCTATGAAATAGCATTTATTACAGGGAACCTTTTACGTATAGCTTCCTCAGTATGATTTAAAAAGATCATTAGTGTCGCACAGCTTTCAATCTTAGTTCCCTTTTTAAACCATGAGTAGCGTCTCTGCCAACACCCATCCACACTCAAGGTGTTTTAATATAAACCAGCACGGTGTTATTGAATTAAGTTATTTCAAGACGGTAGAATAACACTTAGATTTTGGCCCCATTCTGAACTAGCCATTAGCTCCAGCCTCCATGGCCAACTACATCAAGACAAGCGTGACGAAACAATGCACTGCAGGTGCATGCATGGATGAGCACTAAATAAAGGGAACTGAAAAAAAAAAAACACTCAATTTTTCTGATGTTTGCAACAAATGTGTGTGTGCTTCATTAAACTGACATATACTTTATATGTTCAGTAGTTGTAGCTGATGAATTCAATATATATATTATATATATATATATATTGTATTATATATTTATACAGCCGCAATTTGTAATGCATGTCATCTTAAGCCAAGATAATACATCAAACAATTAACAATGCATTATTAATATTACCATAAAATGTTTTCTATCTAAGGAAACCCATCAGATTGCATCGAGTTATCGGCTTGAAGAATTCACTCCTGGACCAGCATGCGTCGGCAATAGATAAAGGCTTTGCATTGTGTTGTTGACTTCACATGCAATCCTTCATACTGAAAACGCATGAAGCGACAGTAGAGAAAGAAAACTCTTTCACAGAAGGAAACCTCGAGCAGAACCTGGTTCAATACAAGCGGTCGTTTGCCATAGCCAACAATGGGATTTGAGAAGACAGAAAACACTAAAGAAGCAGAGAAACTGATGGAGATGTGCTCTCTGAGTAAAAACATGAATAGCAAATGAGAAAAATGTTGAGCTGCTGGCGTTGCCATCTCAGCATCTCAGCCGATGGGGGGCTCTTGGAAGGTGTCACAGTAAACAGAGCGTTTTACCCGGTGTAGCTTTCAATGTAGAGGAAAAACACTGAGAGAAAACATAAAGTTATATGTTAAAATAGCAGCAACTAATTAGATACAAAAAAAAAAGATAGCAGACTGAGGAAAAGTGTTCACTTTGTCGTACAAAATTTCAAGCCTAAAGCAGCTTAAATATAGAGATATCTCAGGATTACCAAACATTTTTCTACAAGTAAAGGCTCAGACACATGTTCTGTGGTTTTAAAAAACAAACCACTGCATGTTTATTGAGCATTCTCTTTGTTTTTTAATGGATAAAATGTTTAGAAATATCTCTGTATTGGCTTGTATGGCTAAGGCTGGGGTTTGCCGTCATTTCCAATTCTGAATGATGGCCACCAATAGGCCAATATGTGATTAGAATAAAAAGACAGCGCAAAGATTACATTACAGAAGGGATCTTTGGAGCACCATATATTAAAAAATAACACAAAATGGTCATGCCTTAGAATGACGATAAGGAATAGAGTATGAGGTAAATTTGATAATTGTGAAATTTAGACAAAAGTATTATACATAGGTGTAAATGTGTGTGTGTTATAGCAGGGGCTGTCAAAGTAGGGGTCAGGAACCCCTAGTTAGAAAGTTATGTGACCTCTGAACTGGATAAGGGGCCGAAAGTTATACATCTTAATAAACTAAATAAATAAATAAATATACCAACAAATGTAAATAGTTTAATAAAATCATTACTTAACAAAATACAATAATGTGTATTTCACAAAATAGCACATTTGTAATAAAACGACAGATTCACTGCTGATACATGCATCGGAAAGAAGCTTGGGGCAAAGTGCCATGCCCAGGTGGAAATTGCTACGTGACATTGGGAAGCTGGAATTGAACCTGCAATCTGGCAAATGCAAGACCATTACTCTACAACGTTATACTGTGAACCCTTGTGTTATAGGAGACTTCGCTGCTAGGGTGTTTTGATTAGATTGTTTTAATGTGTTTATAATAAAGGTAATATGTCAAGAAGTATGATACACCATTTTCATAACCTGTGTGTGATAATCCCGGACCAAGAGTTCTGATGAAACTAAAAAAGAATGATCATATCTCCCCTATTTTAGCTTAACTTCTTTGGCTCTGTGTCAAATCAAGAATACATTTTAAGTCTGTTCTTTTGACATATAAGACAGCCTAATTGGACTGAGGGAAAAAAATTAATCTATACGGTTTTCCTTTGCTCTACATCTCTAATGTATCACTTTACAGGGTTAGGTTATCCTGTATTTAGTTATGCTGCTATAGGCCTAGACTGTTGGAGGACAACTTGACCACATCTCAATCTGCTAGTTTCTTCTTCAATTGTCCAATCATCTTGAGTTGCTTTAGTTTAGAGCTCTGCTTTAGAGTTCTTCTCTCCTTAGAAGGTACACCTGGTCTGGCATTGTTAGCTTACACAGCTTCTTTGAGGAGGACATCACCTGGTGGTGCTGTCAACAACTTAAAGTTCTCAGTCTGGTGCAAAAAACAACTTTTCTTCTTTTCAGTTTTTTTCTCCACCATTTGAGTCTTTTCTCTCTTCAAACCCCCAGTCTGTCACATCAGACGACCCAGGTTCTGCTGGAGGTTTCTTCCGGTTAAAATTGAGTTTTTCCTCTCGATTGTCACGACATGCATGCTCGAAATGAGGGATCACTGTAAAGCCGGCAAAACAACACTCCACGAGGAGAGAATGCTGCAATGTATTTATGTATTAGTGACTGGAATGAAATTATTTTCTTGTAAAGTGCCCTGAGGCAATACATGCGGTAAACTGGCGCTATATAGATAAACTGGACCTTTAAACCGAGGACTAAGGTGCATTTCCTCCCCCATTCTGTCATTGTTACATGAATGCTCCGTATTTTCCGAGCCTATCCCTGGTACCTGAACGCAGCACCACGGACTACCAACAAGCGCTTTTGTTTTCTTTGTTTTTTTTTCAGCCCAGCTTTCGGGGTCATATTTCACCAGCAGTGGATGTCGTCACGGGACAGGTGACGGTGCCAATGAGCCGGTCCCTCGAGGAGAGGCACTCTTTTATTTAAAGGTTCCCAGCAGCTGGGTGATCACCATGAAGCTGAGGCGACGTAGTGACGCTTCTTCTTCTTCTTCTTCTTCTTCTTCTTCTTCTTCCAACTACAACAACCACAGCCGCTGTCAGCAGCTCACCTCCTAACCTTTTTTTATTTGGTTGCTTTTTCTTTTTGTTGTAATTGCAACCTTTTTAACCATTAAGGTCTTGCTGGATGTTTGACTGCCTGAAAAGCAAACAGCCAGCCGCAGAAGCGCCGCCGCGAGGAGGAGCGTCCGCCTCTGCAGGTTTACTAAGGCGCAGCAGAGGCAGGGACACCGAGCAGACTCTGCAGCCGCACCGACAGCAGACAGCATGTTCGAGGCCAGAGGAATCCCCTTTGTCGTCCTCGATCTAGTCTGTCTCGTCCTAGGTACGTGTTTGTAACACATTTCATTCGCTTGTGGCGGACAGGTTTTTTTTCTGCTGCCCTGTTTGTTTAGTTTTCTTTTAATCCTCCTTTCATGCGTTTTTGAACAGCTTCTCATCAGGTGAAGGGAAGTGGTGCATGTGTGCTCATATTTCTGCCACTTAAAAAACAAATCCTCTGACAGATGTTTTTAATATGTGTATATTTTGTATTGCTTAATATATGCTTAGTAAACCTGTAACTACTGATCCTGTTTTACTAATAGATTAATAATAATTAGAGCTGAATGACAGTCTGTGCTGCAGATTTAAGGCAAAGTAAAAAACAATACAAATGCTATAAATCTATACATTTATATATTCATCAAGGTTCTCGTCTAACTGTTATTTTTAACACGTTTTCTGTTAGTTGGACTATGAAGTAAGATTGTGAGCCAAGTTTTCTCTGGATGCACTAATCTAGTTAACTGGATACAGGGTTTTATCACAATACATGAAAATCTTTATGTAGTTTCTAGCCACAAACTGCTCATGGTAGCTGCATTTGATCATATTGGTTTATCTTTGTTTATTAATCGCTTCTGTGAGGTTTTTTTTTGGGGGGGGGGATCATCCTCATTTATCAAAACTTAATGTTTGATAAACCTAATGCGTATAAAAAGCAATAATGGTATAATATTGTGGCGTGAGAGCAACTGAAGCCATCGCCTTATGTTTAAACAACAAACTCATTGTATCCTTACTCCAGCTAATCATAAGAATGTCCCTCGAGCACAAATATAATTTAAAGCTAATGTTTTTTTTTTCTTATGTTTGAAAATCTTTTTGTGTAGTGAGTGTTAGAGTTTTCTTTTTGGACTTTATCCCCCGCTGGCTGCCTAAACCGTTTGAGTTGTCATGCTCCAATTGATTTAAAGATTTAAAAATAAATAAATAAATACAAGAACTCATTTACTTAATGTAACATTGTCCAGTTCATTTGTGGTTGTAACTTACCGCTTATTAGCCTTTACATTATGGAAACAGTATTGCGTTTTTCTCATATCGGGTAGAATAAGCAACTCAAAACTGGGTCAGCTGCAGAAAACAAAACAAAAAACATTATCACCTGATCCAACAATTCCCTGAATTCGCTAAATTATATAAGGAACAAAACATACCCTGTCTTATTATCTCCCCCCTGTGTCATCTATACACATGGTTATGCAGAAAAGCACTCTTTTACTAAGCATTGGTAAACCTTAGTAAAAGCAGTAAGGTTTAGAAAAAACAACAACTATTCACGTTCTTGTGAGCTTCTGACTCAGCTAGGACCGCCACTGAAGACGGCTTCGCTTTACGGTAATGTTTTTCCGTGGACTGACTTTTACACTCACATGGGGAACTTCAAAGTCTCTGCTGTATCTCATTTTGCTGTTTAAAAGCGCTCACATGTTTTGTTTCTTTTGACTGTGAAAGTAGATGATGCTTAGATGCCGCTGTGAGTCATGTTTGTTAAACCTTTTTTTTTTTGCCACACCAAACCACAGGCCTCCCAGCTTAGGCCCTTACATCAGGGCCTAGCTGCTCATTTTCATGCAACTGAAAGCCAGCTACGCAAATCTCCTGATGCAGAAGCTGTGTAACCCAAACCAACACTGCTGCATTCGATTACCACGGCTAATATTAATTGAATATATTTAGACAGAAGTCCTCAGAGTCCTGAACTGTTTCACTTTGGCACAGTCAGATATTTTCTCCAGGTCCTCCATGTTTCCATGGCGGACTGATTTGCTGTCTGACTCATTCGTTTAAGCATGTAAAATGGCGCTTCTAAGGGCAGGCTTAAGCTGACCAAGGTATGCAATGTGACTAACATGACAACCCTGAGTGAAATACCACGCTGCCATGATATTTACACACCCACAAAAGAAAAAAAAACAACTCCAAGAACTTATGGCCTTTGTTTGAAATAGATTTTTTGTATTGCTGCTAAAGTAATAAAGTCTATTATATGCCACTTTTTAATGTTTATCTTTTGATACACAGAGATATGGTGAGTGAGAGGAAAATGTGAGTGCTGATATTGACTGTGTTTAAAATCCGAGTCTATGTTGAATGAGCTCATGACAGTGATTTATAACTGGGTTAAAATCTGTTTAAAAATTGAGGTTTACATTTAATCTTAAGCAATGAGCTGGAGTGGTACCGATTACAACACTGGGTTGTTCCAAACAGTGATAATAGGCTTGAGCAGAATCTAGTAATTGCCTGCTAAATATATTATTTATGAAGAATTTTACCCCTTTTATGACATTCTCCTGTTTCGGGCTGGGCTAACACCTGGAAGCTCGTCTATTAGAGCACGTAGTTCGCTACTTCATAGATACATTGCTCTTAATGCAACATGTCCTACTTTTTTTTTTGCCCCATGGTGCCAGTTATTCAAGTTAAAAGTCCTCAATGGCCACAAAAATGGTTTAGATTGGATTATTTTCAGTTTTTTCTCAAAAAGGAAATATGATTCAATAGGTGTTTTATGTGTATCATGTTCCAGCTCTACAAAATGAAGAGTTGCTCCTTTTTCAGACGGCTTAGTGGCAGTTTATGGAGAAAGGTGGGGATTCATGTCCGAGGGTTCAGCCGGGATACGCTCGGGTTACTTTCCTGCGTTAAACTGCACTGCTGGTATAATGGGACATTTTAGCTGAGGAAACTTCCTTTTAACCCAACTGTCGGATTTAAAGTTTTACGTTTGACCCCAGGCTGATTTGTCATAAAGTAATTTGGATGTTAGAAGAAAAAAAAAAAAAACTCCCAGCAAAACTGGAGCCCATTGAGAGGCGAGCCAACTGTCTGTGTGCCGAACTCTGTGTGCTTATTAGATTCATCTTCCAAAGACGGCAGAATATTAGATTATAACTGGGGATCTTTGAGAATTTGTCTCCAGACTGGGTCTGGAGGCTGTGGTTGCGCTGTGCTGTATGTAATGAGCAGATTATACAAATGCAGAGACAACTTCGTCTGTCCCTGGTATAGACGTGTAAAAGTCCTTGAAAGAAACTTGTTCTTAGTTATTCTAGTATCCTAATCAAACGCTAAACTTTTTCAATTACAAGGACGTCTTCAAATGAGTAGGTAACTTTTCTCACTTGGTCAGATTTTAACGGTTAATAAGACAAGTTGCTGTAATTATACAGATGAGACACAGCTCTACATTACAATGTCACAGGTGATTATCAACTAATTAAAACGATACTTGGAACAAACTGATGAGCCGTAACGTCTTCACCGTATTAAATACAACACAGAAGTAATTTCGTTTAAGACCAAAGGAGAAGCGGTTAAGAATCGGCAGGTAGATTCAGGTGTTACAGCCAGAAGCTACTGAACAGGCTTGAAATATTTGGGCAATAATGGAGTCAGACCTGAACAGTCAGTGACGCATAAAAACAATTTCAAAGTCAGCCTTCTTTCAGATGACCCAGAAAAATCTTCAGGAACTTTTTTTGTCTGTTTATCTATAGGCTTTGTTTGTTTTGGCTGATTTTTAATTATTTTGTTTGTCTGATTTACTTTGTTTTTACAAATAAACTTGTCTAATTAATGACATTGATAAGACCAACTATTTCAAGCGACTCTTCAAAGTTGAAACAAGATAGCATGCTATTTAAGTAAGGCAGACTATTGTGCATCCATCATTATTAGGGCTACTAATACTTTATAAGGCCCTATAAAGCAAAGCCAGGGGTGATGTCTATTAGGATATATTTCACAGGGAGCAGAGAAGGCAGGAGATCTGGATACGTCTGAATTGGGATTTGCATTTCTGTTCTTTTTTGCTTTTAACCCGTTTATGCGCATTAGTAATCAACAACTGATTTGGTTTCTGTTTGAATGACGAAAACGACTTTTTCTTCCTTCTTTATTATTTTTGTGCAGCGCAATGGGCTAAACGAGCCGAACTGCCAGAGAGGTGACAGCGGTATTACAAGCAGACTTTGCCCCGTCAAAGGCAATTAGCATGATCTTTTATCTTTATGGTATTTTATCCGTGGGGAGTGTCGAGCCGTTAACTGCTGCTCTTTTCACGCCAAACAAAAGCCTCTCAGAGTTATTTCAGGGGACGGGAAGGCGCGAATAATGTGAATCTATTTAGTTTGTGTTTTTCCTGTTTCTCTAGGAAGCTGCTGAGTATCATGGTGTGGTCAATAATGTACATTTTCATTGCCTCAGACTTTGGTTTTATTAGGAGTAAATCTACCAAGGAACCAAGCAGGAATTGAACAATCCTATTATAGAACTCAACAAACTTTCTCTCGTTGTTTCATAATCTGTTGCTTTCCCCACATATCGGGATGAAATAATCAAGCTCCTCAGTTCATTTCAATGATTTCACTTATATCACTTAAAGTGTATTTTTTTTCTTTTCAGAATAACTGTATCCTGAAAATCAGCTCTTAAGGTCAATATCGGCCGGGCCCGACCATTACCGAAAAAAATTGACAGATATCAACTGTAATATATCCTGAACTACTCCTAATGTAGTACTCCTAATGACATTTTTGTTTGTTTCCAGCCTTTATTTTGTAAATCTCTAACCTCTTCCTGTGGTAACCAGTCCCGATCTCTCCTTCCACAGGAGGTCTGCCTCTGGCAATCTATAACCTGGGTAAGATCCGCCCTTACCAAAGGGGCTTTTTCTGTAGCGATGACAGCATCAGGTACCCTTTTCACCACGGCACAATCCCCTCCACGGTGCTCTACACTGTGGGGCTCGGCCTGCCTATTATTGCTGTAAGTAGTAGTGTTACTTGTTGCAGCCTGTCTGCGAGTTCCCATGTTGACTTGTCAAACGCTAGCGCAACACATTCATCCAAGGCGTACCGAGAGCCATTGCCTCATCTTTTTTGGGCCACAGTCGGGAAGCTCTCATTACTCTCGTTATCAGCTATGCCATAACTTTGTCTTGGTTCAGCAAGTGAGAATATCCAGAGGTTTTCTCAGGGCCGATAAAGCAGCACATCAGTGATACCGATGTTCAGTGTATATACTGACGGCTAAGAGCGGGGTATGCAAAGCTTGGGCTAAAGGGGGATGTCCACTTAAAAACATCAAACAGTGTATATTCAGGGTTTAAAACTTCAATTATTTGTTGAAATGAAGTGGCCTGAAACAACCAAGCAGCAGATTTCAGGCTTCACACATGATCAGTTTATCTTGCCGTCACTGTTAATCAGTTCAACAGTGATGCAGGAATGCACCTTTGGACCTGAGCACTTGGTTCTGGTATCCATTATGGAAGCTGGAAGGACTCCTTGCCTGACAGTTTTTTTTTTTTTTTCTCAGTTTAGTATATAAATTTTATTTGTGCATTGTTACTGTCTGGGTGTCAGGAACTTAAGGTGCGTTTCGATTCTGCTATGCTGAACCTTCTTCCCCTACGACTAAACGGGCTCTTTAACCAGAGCTGCTCAATACATAACATTACTAGCCATTAATATCACAATCACACAACACGGCTTAAATCAAGTATTTGCAAGGATGTTATATTATAATGCAGGACAATTCTTCATGGAAATTGAATTTTTGTCCCGTTGGTCAGACTTTTACAAACTTTAGTAAAACAAAGAAGATGTGGGTTAACAGAGACCCTTTTTGTCAAATTATTGTGGCATTATTGACACGTACGCAGATTAAAAATCCTTCAAAGTTAGAAAAAAAAAAAGATAACGGTTTAAATATAAAAATAAATAATTTAAAACCAGCTGGTTGAAAGGCATTATCCACATTGACAAGAATAGATTGCTTCTTTGAAAGCCAAAAGTTTTGTTACTTAAGCATATTTTTCTGGGTTTGTGACTATTTTTTCATTTATTCCTCAGGACATGAACCATGTAAAACCCTTTATATAGTTTAAGGAAGATATTTTCACTTTGTAATTTGATTCAGTCCTGGTTCTTACACAGGGGTTTTAAAGAATACTCCCAGGAAAGGTCTCCTGGTTATTGGCAGAATCCAAATGCACCTTTTAGCATGTCTTTTATGTAAAAGTGCAACTTTCAGGGGAATGTAAACAGATATGGATCTTCACCATAACCTCTGCAGCGAAGAGAGAGTCCCTTGACTGTTTGGTTTGAATCCTGTTTGAAAACATTCCCGCTGCTGCTCAGAGGAGAAAGCAGTGGCCATGTTTTTCAAAAGTGATGCTTTCTAATCTCTTGAGAATTGTCATTTTGTTTTGTTTGTTTTCTTTCATGCTTTTTCAAATTAACCTTCACTCTTAACTGGCACGTCAATGTCTTTTAAACATTAACAATGTTCTTAAAAAGCTGGACAGAGGCTACTTGCAGGGTGTTCTTCCACCTCTGGGACCCTTTCATCGGGCTGCAGTCTTCGGCTTTCCAAAGGGGGCGCACTGATGCATGACTGGCAGATGTTTGGAGGCCCTTATAACTGATTTTATTCCTCTCTCATTGCTTCTCTCGCAGCGGGACTCCCATTCGCAATACTCAATTTGCTGCACAGGCCTTTCCGCCGGGGCTTTTTCTGTAATGACGATACGATCAAGTACCCCTTTAAAGAGGACACCATTTCCTATCAGTTGTTAGGAGCTGTTATGATTCCCGTCACACTGCTCGTTGTAAGTGTATATTTTACGTCCGCTAACATTTTCTCCTCCCTGTCCCTCTTCACGCATGTTGATTCTGTGCTAACTTCTTTCTGTTTCACACCTCTTAAGTATGCATGTTCTGTTTCGCTAGCAATTAGAGGTAATACACATGTTAAAAACTGAGATGAATGCGAAGCATAAAATAAGACAGACGGGACAGTCTTTGTTTCTTTGTGTTTTAATCTGAAAGCTAATGCTATTTTATTTTTGTTGTTTTAATTAAGAGATTAATAATAATGGAAAAATAATGGCAACCTAGTTCAGCTGTAGTTTGGTGTTCTGATAAGAGATTTGGTTCTAAGTGGAACTGGACGCTGGTTGTTATTTTAGGCTTTGTGTTTGTATTATTTGTCAGTTGGTACACAACACATGTAGGAGTTGCTCTCTGAAGTTTAAACATGTAGGCTACAACGTCCGTTAATGGACTCTAAAAACACAACAGTTTTTTTTTCCACAGTGTGTGTCACACAGACACACACGCACAAAATAATGCATCCATTAAAGGTATAGGAGAGGATCTTTTCAATAGAAAAATTTCAATGGAAAATCTCATAGAAAATGACAGCCAATCAAAAACTAGCAGTGGTGAAAAATGACTGGCTGTCAATGCGGAAATAAAATTTACGCGATGACGTATATCACTGATGTCCCCACCCACCCGAATCGTACAATGCGCGCCCATGTTTGAATTCGCGCATGCGCAGATTGTTGATTAGGACGTAGAACAGGACGGACAAGACGCATAATTCACCATTGAAGAGATGTTCTCTCTGTACTTGGGTACGGCAGCGAAAATGGAAGCTCGCAAGAGAAAAACCGTGTTCGAAGTCGCTGAAAAACAAAGACGTGCGCGCTCCCGATATCAGGGGGCGTTACTGGAGATGAGGTGGCGCATGCGCAGTGTTGCAAAAATGAGAATGAGCTGAAGATCCTCTCCTACACCTTTAAGTTTCGCACATTTGTATGTTGAGGGAAAGCATCCTGCGTTGAGGAATTTGATGCGGCGGTTGCTTTAAAATGAACGAGAGCGAATTATTCTTTTATCTACACGTCGATTTGTAATTTTCTGATATCCTGTTTCATAACCATTGTTACACAGGCACATATGAATCAGTTAACATATATTTGGTTTCCTCTTTCTAAGGTTACAAATAACCACTAGAAAAAAAAAAACATCTAAACAGGATAAAGATAAATAGTTTATTTTTGTGTGGACGTGTTTCTGCGATAAAACAATAATAATTACATATACTGAACCATCAGAAATCATATTTAGTATGTTTATTAAGTGGACATCTTCCTGGGATAAAGACGCGTTCTTTTGGAAAACTGAAAGATTGAGTCTTGTAATGTATCTTACCAAATTGTCAAGAAACCTGGAAGCAGCTGTTCCGATTCTGTCCACAGTTAACAAGGCGTGCTTACATTATTACGTAAAAAATGAGAAAACACCAAAAATATTCCCACTTTGTTACCTTGCATCGTCTGAGTCCTCTGCTTGTATTCTCTTTGCTCAATTTTTCATGACTGATTAGACATTAAAATCTCTACTGTTCTAGTTCTTGATTGTTCTTTCAATAATGTGAATTAACGTGAAAAAACCCAACCAGTAATTAATATTTTATAGTTGGGGAAATTATTTTTGTAGCTTTTTCAAGAAATCGTTCTTTTTTTTGTTGTTGGTTTTTTACCGCACTCTAACCTCTGTTCTCTGTCTCTAGATGATCATTGGCGAATGCCTTGTAGTTTATCTGAACCGCCTGAAATCCAAGTCGAGGTTCGGGAACTACGTTGCCTGCGTTTACAAAGCCGTTGGCACTTTCGTGTTCGGCGCCGCCATGAGCCAGTCCCTGACGGACATCGCGAAGTACACCATCGGCCGGCTTAGGCCGCACTTCCTGGATGTGTGCAAGCCCGACTGGAAGTTCATCAACTGCTCCGCAGGCGTCTACATTGAGATATTCAACTGCACCGGAGAGACTAAGATGGTTAATGAGGGCAGGTATGTGTCGATCAAAAAAAACAAATAAACGCCGGCCTCCAGGTCTTACATTTTATTTTGTTTGTCAGATAACATGCAGTTGAGGTGAGGTCGTTTGTAAAAGACGATGTATATTTTAGAAAGTCCTCATGTGAAACCAGTTCAGATAAGGGAAAGCGGAAAAAAAACATCAACCAACATTTCCCAGTTGTATCAAGAATTGAATGAGTTGTTGAAAAAAAAAAAAAAAAAACTGCTCTCCTTACAGCTTCAAGAGTAAAATCATTCAGAGGAGAGCTCAGTTTCTTTTTTTGTCTAAATATTTACTGAAACCTGAAGAAGCAAAATAAAAATCCACAAAGTCTTCTTCTCCTGTTTTGTTTTTGGAAGTACTGAAGACAAAGCTTACATTGGCATCTTTACCTTGCCTAACATGAAAGTTCAGGATGAACCACATATGACAAACATTATTCTGACCAAACAAGTCAAACAGTTAATCTGAAACCTGTAAGGTTTCCATGTTTTCACATTAATTTTACACGTAAAACCAGCCGCTCATCAGCAGAAGCTATGTTAACATTATTAGGTTTGTTGATATTATTGAACATTTTCCTGAAACAATCCTATTTTAAAGAAAAACCCTATAAAATGACATGTAACAGTGGAAACCAGCTGAGCTTCATCCAATCCCTGACGGTTAGTTTGCGCAACACCACAGGAATGTAAAGCTTGTTTTCGTGACTGTTATCAGCGCGGAGCAGTGGGCAGAACTTTGGGAGGAGAGGATTTCCTCTTCTCTGCCGCAGATGAACCCACAGAGGAGCACCAAGGGTGGAGAGTGGCTTCTGGGATTTGACCAGCACTCGACTCGCTTGCATTGCCAAGAAACCATTATTTTTTCTCTTAACAAATCCCAGAAGCTTCAGCTGCTCTTGCATGTGCCCACCCACCTACAGTATATTTGCAGGGTTCTGTGGGTGTTTTTTGAAGTTTTCCCAGAGTCTCCTTGCTTATCTGTGGCCTGTTTTTTTTTTTTTTTGCAGTGTAACAAGAGAGACATCAAGTGATTCAAACACAGATATCCGCTGCTTTTATAAGATTCATGTCGGGACACAGATTTCCTGCTGCTGTGCATCTGCATGTCTTAGGGATGGCCTGCCAGCCTCTAATAGACTCAAATAAGTGCTGAAGAAGCAGAAAGAAACAATTTCAGGCTGCTAAGCATCATTTTATGGTAACATGACTCCCGATCCACCGGGAGAGACGCAGTGTCTTGTCAGACCCGACGGTTTGTTTCTTTCCTGGAGAGCAGACAGACATTTGTTTTCGAGATGCATCACGGGAAGAAGAATATATGTTTTTTTTTAGCAGGCGAATTAGCAATAAGTGTTCAGTTGCTTTTAAGAGTCACTTTATAAATCAGTAGTTTAGAGGAGGGCAAACATTAAAGCGGCAGCCTTGAAACTACATCGCGCACACTCGCGCAGATGTGTTTTGTTCCAGTGAACGAGGCAGAGGGGACAGTTAAACGGCTTACCTCAACATCCCCTCTCAGTTGTCGTTTCTCTGAAACGTGCAGGAACAAAAAGCCCACATTTGCAGCGCGGGGTTATCTTGGCAAGGCCTCCCTCGTGTTTTTGTGGAAGATCCGATCGCTCTCACGTTTTTCTGAGCCATGCTTTTGTCTCTCTGTTGCAGACTGTCCTTCTACTCCGGCCACTCGTCGTTCTCCATGTACTGCATGCTGTTCCTCGCTGTAAGTGTCCCCCAGCCAGCTGCCCGTCTAGCAGCTTTCCTACATTTTGGATGCAACTATCTCATGTCGGATTTTCAACGGCATGTATAGAAACCTTAAGCAGAATTCAGTTTTGACTTGAAACCCCTTGGATCAGCTTAAACTAATCGGACGTTCCCTGCTTAATGTAATCAATTACAGCTCAGTTTAATGTTTAATCAGTTGGATCAACAGAATTTATAGATAAAGAAATAAAAACATGACGAGTTTAGCAGGACAAAATAATCAAGTCTCCACTTTAGATATTTCTAAAAGAGGTCGAAGCTGAAGCATTTGCATTTTGTGGGAAAGTTTATTGTGGAATGTTTCCGAAATAACGTTTTTAAAGAAAAACAAAAACAAGGTCAACACAATCAGCCCTCTGTGATCAGGATAAAACATAATAGAAACAACGTGGTTTACCTCGAAAGAAAAACGTTCGAAAAGGAGACGAGTTAAAAATGTTTCACAATGAAAGCTTTTACGTTTCATTCGTATGTGCTTGAACTCTTACAAAATATTTAGCCAATAATGCCGTTCTCTTACTTCTTTGTTTTAATCAAAGGAAGCAAGAAGGCAGCAAGAAGAAAAAATCTGTATCAATTGCAATTTTTATTGTTGAACAGATGTGAAATAATAATAGTAATAATAATGAGTGCTACATGTTAACAATGATTTTTTTTAGAACCCCCTTCCTGTACATTGTGACCAGTGGCGCCCTGCTGGGGTTCTCCAGAGCTGGCTTTGCTGCAAAGCCCTGATAAACATTATCCACTGCTGATTTATTAAAAAGTTGCTGATATAAATAGACCCGGGGACAAAGTCTCGGCCTTAACGCAGTAAGCTCCTTTCTCCTGAGCGGGGTGGGGCTACCTTATGGAAAGGACTAGTCGTTGCTCCCTTTTTGCGTCAGTAAAGTTCAGCAGGAAGGAAGAAAACACGGATCTAGACCAAAGTTAAATTTGTGTGTCCTTGACATGAACCAACAAAAATACACGGCAGCGCGAGTCAACAGAAATGAATTGTTTTGTGTGGCTTCTATGTTGAAACCATAAGAAGGATTACACTGCTGACATTTAATCACTTTTAGGAACTGAATCCGTGTCATATCGCCAACAAAATGTTTTGGTTTCAATCAGTGACCTTATTTTATTTGTTTTTGGTGTAGAAAGTCATGTTGACTTGCCTCCAGACACTAATTTCCTCTATGGATGACAACTTTTTTCCTGTTACTGTGTTCTGTCTGTTAGAAAAAAAGAAAAAAACAGCCTTTTGTTTCCCAGCTTTACCTGCAGGCGCGGCTTCAGGTCCAGTGGGCGCGGCTCCTAAGACCAACCCTTCAGTTCTTCCTGATTGCTGCCTCGGTGTACACGGGTCTGTCAAGAGTGTCAGATTACAAGCATCACTGGAGTGATGTTCTGACGGGGCTCCTGCAGGGAGCGCTCATGGCTCTGCTGGTGGTACGTTTGATCAACTTAAATTGATAAATCTAAATATATATATATATCCAGTTTTATTTAGGTTGCCTTCCAAATGTATTCATACTCGTAGAGCCTGCATAATTCTACTTAATAAGGAGATTTAATGGCACACATCTACAACATATTGGGGAACCTTGATGGACTTTTCTAAACCAGGGTTGGGGTTCACCTTTGGTGAGCGTAATGCCTCCAACCACGCTGGAAAAGCTGCAGTGGAATGGTTTAGATCTGAGCCTATCCTGTCAAAGTCCAGAGCTAAATCCATTTTCTAATCTGCAGCAAAGCCTCAAAACTGCAGTTAAGATGCTGCGGATTAAGTAGTAACTGAACCCGAACTAAAAGGTTGTGCGGAAAACAAGTGTGCAGCAAAGACAGTTTTTTTAATTTTCCGTTTTAAAGTCATTTCACTTATTGTCGTAGGTCTGTCGCATAAATATTGTGTTAAAACTTCTTAAGAACCGTCTTTTGTTCCAATTCCTGCAGGTGTTCTTCGTGTCTGACTTTTTCAAAACGAGAGAGTCCCCTAAAGAGACAGACATCCCTCATACAACACTGCAGGAGACCCCCACAAGTGGGAACCACTTTGAGAGCCCCAACTAAGCTAAGTGGGCGGGTTAGACCTCTCCTTTATAAACGCATCCAAAACTCAAGCTCTGAAGCCTTTAATCCCCCCCACCCCCCCTCAACACGCTGCATGGACTTCAAGTCTGAACTACCCGATTATTCCTCGAGAACTCTAAGGACCGCACTTGGCCTCTATACATTTTCTACTTTATGGTAATGTGCGCTTGTTTATCAGGGGAGTGGAGGAGAAATGTGTTTAACTTTTCCAATATGACTGATACTGATGTAGGTCAGAGGCTGGAGATCCAAAAATGAGGCGGTTCTTGATCTACTGACGTAGCAGAAAAATCTGAATGCATGCACCAAAAGGGGTCTAACCACTGCGAGGAAGGAGGGGCGTTGGAAACCTGTGAATGTAACCATGCCTAGTGCTTTTCCTGAAATACAGTCTGTGTGCTAAACAATCTAACTTAGTGTCAGTTTTATGTTTCATGGGGGGTTAAATGGAAATTACTGTTTTTTTAAGAGGATAAATCTGACCCTAAACTAGAGAACACTGCTGCACACCCAGGCTGCAGCTTTTTGACGTTGTATTACAATGTGCAGAGTTGAATGTTAAGTCCTCCGTTGCCTTGTGTGCTGTGGCTGCTATTACAGTTCCCTGTGTATCTAATGTAAAAAGAAGCAAATGCAGAACAATGTGCTTTTGTAAAATCTGTGTGAAAACAAACCACCACAGACTTTTATTAAGAAAAAAAGGTTACAATTATGTACAAATGTCTAAAAGTAAGGACAAATAAAGCCATATTACTCATGAACAATCGCTCGAATGGTGCATGTGTTTGTATGAAACTTCAATAAAGGCTTGTATGTAAAAAGTTCTCTGCCTGCTTGTGTGGCTCTAGTCTACATGTTCAGTGAAGTCGTGATGGAGAAAAAACGGATCAGAAACAAAATTCCTGCCTGAGGAGTCACAGCGTCTTGTCTTTATAAATAGAGACTGGCAGCAAATACGATGTCTCTCTTAATCTTTGTTATGCCTGCAAACAGAAAACAACACATTCATTGGTTCTGAAAAATATAGTTTTTCAATACAAATTGTTGTAATTGCAATAAAAAGCTATTAGAAAAACACATTTAACAAGTATAAAACTTTAGTAAATGACCTAGAAAGTCCTCAAATGCAACAAACACTTAATTGCTTTTTATTTTCCAATTTGCTTTGTGTTGTATAACACAATATGTATGCATATCTAAAATACAAGTTTAAGTTAAGGTATAAATTCCTTTTTACATTATATTTCAGTTGCTGTTGGGTTTAAATACAAGTATTTTGGTTATGGTAATCAGACGTTTAGCAGAAACTTACACTGACTGAAAGATACCAACTTTTAAGTCTCAGAGCGTTTATGTATGTCGTTTTAGATTTTATATCACAGAAAACTGTCTAATCGTGCATTAGACAAATCAGGGATTTACCCCAACAACATCAGGCCTTGTGCTTCCTTACCTTCTGAAAACTTGTTCTCCAGCTCGGTGTTACCGATGGCTTTGGCTGCAGAGCACATCTGTCGCAGCACCTCCTCCAGCCGGCGCATGCAACGAATGATGCTTCCTGCAGAAAAAGAAACAAATGCTTTGCTATACAGGATAGATCAAGGGTGTCAAATAAGTCGAGGATTGCGAGTTGATCAAGCGGCATCCTTCAGTTTGTCCACACATACTGGGCAGCAAACTGATGCGCCTTTAAGCGTGCAAACACACGCTAACTATGTTAGCTTTGTGTTAACCGCCTTAGCAAATTACGGTATTACGTAACAAGTCTTACAGTCTCTCTTTCTTAGCAGAGGCGGGGCCAGAGGAGCTAATGGCCGGGCAGCAATAACCCCCCTGAAATCTAAAACTACGTCATTTTCAAGTTAAAATAACAGAACTGGGAATGAAAAAAAGGATCACAAATTTCTCAATTCTGTTCGTGATGCCAGAACACACAAGATCTTATCAAATCCTCCCTCGGGTTTCTCAACCCAGATTCATATTTCATAATTTTGGTATCATCCCGTATTGTACACGAGATCATTTCAGGCAACCATGGAAAGTTCTGGGAATTATACACAAAAAGACTTTTTTTTTAACCTCCCTTTAAAAGGCAAATTTCCTAAAATAAAGAAAACACCAGAACACACAGAGAAGCGTAGACGACTGTTAAAAGCCTGCCCCGAACAAACCTTCAAAGACGTCCGTCATCTTGCATATCTGAGCGAACGTGGCCCCGTTGGCCCAGGCGAACACTACATCCATCAAGTGAGGCTTGAACTGGTTTAGATAAGTCTCTTCATCAACCTCCAGCTTAGCATCTGCGGATACTTTGGCAATACGCTTTGCACACTCCTGAAAGCAACGACAGTGGTGTGAACATCGACATTACCTTGGGAGTCCCAACAGTTTGTGCATCATATAGTCCCACCTGCATTTGTCTGAGAGGTGCAGCCAGCTGTTCAGTTAGTTTTGGCATCTCGTTGGCCTGTAGGGTAAAATGTCTTCATTAATGAGGTACTATTTAGACCTTATATGAGTCTGGCAGAGGAGAAGCTGATTAAATGATGAGGCTCTAAAACTGGAGCTATTCTTCAACAATCCTTGGAGACTGTTATTTCTGGCAAGCTGAAAGAAGTCCACATAAGGGCCAGAGAAAACCTCTGCTTTAACATCTGATGCTGGACAATTTCTTTCCAAGAACATTTATTAGACGAAAAAAAAAAAAAAAAAAAAAAAAAAGCTCCAGTTTGCTTT
>JAVLVB010000002.1:12517898-12570660 GCA_032876305.1 Orestias chungarensis
AAACACCATTTCTGTCAGGAGGAGCTCATCAGCGCTGCACAGGTTTGCACAAAGCATTAGCATTTTGGAAAAAACACAAAACAATCTAACATGTGCTTTTCGTTTCATTATTAGTAAACAACAGGTGAAAATATGGTAATGCAACACACATATCACTTTCAGCCAAATAAGGCTTGCTGAGATTAAACAGCTAGCAACCTCACTTACAAAAGCATAAACTGTATGTGCCATTAAAACATAAAAATCTGCAGTAATAGATTTCCAATGACAATGAGCTAAAAAAAAAATTGCCCATTGAAAGTTGTTCTCATAAAACTCTGAAGTACAATAAAATCCACAACAACGACTATTTGGTTTCATATAGCTGAAGATGAGCAGCCATGTTTGACATTCTTTAACAAAATTTTACTAGATAAAATAATAATTTCATATTAAAACAATAAAAAGGATTAGAATTATTGGGAAATCTTATAGCAAGTACGCACAGTAATTAAAACGGTTTTCTGCTGTAAACTGAGCAGTTCAAGAGTGGAAACTTCACTTAAGCGTCGTTAGAAATTAACCCATAGTATCAATCAGGTTCATAAATGTCTTCTAAAGACCCTAAAAAGCTCAGCTACAGCTATAGTTTGGATTACAATGACAGTTCAGAAAGCCCAATTTCTCCGCACCTGCTAATTTCACAGGCGACCCTGCCTTTCATTTCAATGACATCAGAGGGGCTGGCAAAGCCAAGTCGTCGGAGAACTCTCTTTCGGCACTTCAGTTCGTCCATCTGCAGGACGGTTCGAGCCTTCTTCAGCTCCCGTTTGGCGGTTCTTACCTCGGCTGCGATCTAAAACACACACACACACATAAATAAAAATAAATAAATACATTACTTCGGATCAAGCTGAGGTCCACCATTTCCAACAAATACACATGTGGTTGCTCTGTTAAAAAACACCACATCCTTACTATTAACCGTTTGGTGAGCCATTATAAAAATAGTTCATAGCATTTAAAACACATATAAAGTGTGCGTCTCACAGCACGAACATTTATCCCTGCCATTATTATATTTCTGCACATTAAACAATCTAATATGAAAGATCATCAGCTACTGCTTCTTTCAACTATTGAGAAATTGTTCTAGAAGCATAAGATGCATTAATTTAAACATTTCTGATGGTTTCTGGTCCCAGTATATAACGCCAAAATCAACATCCAATTTCCAGAAACCCAAGTTATATATAAATACGGTTTAAAATTTTCGCTGATACATGCCTTCAAATGAAAGACTTATTTGTGGGTTATGCTCGTCAGGTTGGGCAAGTTTGTGTTTTTCTGAACAAATTTTGTAAACAAAATGCTGTGTGAACCCCAAAATGCTGTGTGAACCCCCCTGTGTGAAGCAAACTGTGCTTCACACAGGGGGGTTCCTGGAAGACAGCATGGCTTCTTTGCTGCTGTGTGGATATAAACACAGTAAAGCCAGTTTATACTTAATTTTTTACAACAGCAAGAGATAAATACTGATGCAAACCTATGTTATCAGGGCCAGTGTGTTTTATAACACAAACAGCTTAAAGACAGGTGCTGCCAAAAAGCATGGAACAGAAAGAGTTAATCTGGTCAGCAAATATTTCTGTCAAATCCCACAGCTGGAAGAGCTGTTAAAACGTTTCTTTATGCAGAACTGGTCCGTTTATCTCGCAAAACCCAAAAACCGATTTAAGAAAACTCCAAAACTCTGGTGCAAAGTTTCCAGCTGCACAGGCTCTTCTGGTAAACCTTAGCTTATCTTTAATGACCCCCTGTTTTATATCTCTAATCATCATCACCTGTCCACCCTCCTTAGACCCCCATATATCCTTCGGTATTTTACGGTTTTAAACTGTCAAAATAATATACAAAATAGGGTGAACACTTTAATGCTTTACTTCATATGTTAATTGTCTGATCCCTGAGTTTCTTTAACAAAACACCCCTCAAACATCAAGTCAGTAAAATCCACTGACCACCCCCACCAACATCTCAAAAGATGGTTGTTGCTTCTGTTTCAGAGTAAATTGTTCTTGGTTGCTGTGAATGATGCTTTACAGATTTAGACTACCAGTAATAGTATTACTAGTAAAAACATAAATAAATAAAAATAACAAGGCAGGAGGATCTTTGATACTATAACTGGCGTGTTAGAGAGGACATCCTCCATGAGGCTAATTAAACCTGGCATACTGGATAAGATGCATTCCATGGACAATCCAGATAATTTAAGGCGCTATTAAACAATTAGGTATGTACAGTTAATTAAGATAAATAAATCAACAGCTTCCTTTTATAGCTGCTGTGTAGGATCCAATTTCATGCATTCATTTCTTTTCTGTCCAATTCTCTTTTGACTGAACGGGGGAATTTCCCTTTCCAATTTTGTTTGGGTTCCAGTACATCCACGCTGGAAGATCCAGGGAATTATTTGTTTTTAAACAGAAAAAAAAAAAAGAAAAAGAAAAAGTGTTGGCGACTGATGCGGAACAAGCCACCGCCCTGCTGTCCTGCTTCGTCTTCCAGGAAAACGTACGAACAAATACACAATCTGATGTCTGAAACATCAAAATGTGTTTTAGTGCAGGAGAACAACACTGTGACAATTTTAAGAAAATGTTTAGTTTGTCATGCAGCAAGGCTGATTTTATGTGATCTTTGGAAGCTGATGTTGATATATCGCCGCTTTCTTCCTACGTTTGTAAAAATAAAATAATAATAGAAGGTTATTAGTTGTTCTAAATAAATACTTATGTATTAAAATTTTTAAAAAACCTGCAAGTTCCAACCATTGTTTTCTAATAGAAAAGACCGACCCAGGCTAGCCCAGATTTGACATTTAACTTGTTCACTTATTGTTACCTGTGCTTTTCTCTCGCAGAGGGAGTAGACCAATTCTAAGTTTGGGTCACTGTGGAGTGGGTGTGTGTACATCCGGTGTTCGAAGGCCTCCACTTTCTGAATCACTTTCTTAAGGCCGGGGTCTTTGATGCCCATGTCGTCGATGGGGTCGAGTAAAGGAATACCATCCGGAAAGCGTTTCTGCACCTCCTAATGATGAATTAAAGCAAATAAACGCATTTGGATAAAGATTTCTAAAATTATTATTCGAATATTTAATAGCAAATAATTCAAATATGAACTCTGTACCTGTATGGACTTGAGCATGAGCTGTCTGTTGTCGAAAGGCCGCAGATCTTTAGGGATGTAAAGACGAACCGAGCTGATCGAAGTGAGCAGGTGAAGCATCACCGGGACAACCTAGATTTAAAACCAAATATCACCGACACAGATAATAAACAAGAGTTCAGTATTCGTGTGTGTGGTTTCACAAACCTGCATTTCTCCGGTCTCCCCTGGAGCAGCAGGCTTGGCCGCTTCAGTCGCGGCGTCTTTTACGCTATCTTTACTACAATGCAGCAAAACCTCCACCACGTACAGCGGCTCAGAGTCTCCGCTGGCCTGCAGTGAGAAAAGCACATTAGTCACTGCAGCATTTAAACAAACAGTGAATATACACTAAAATCACAGAGTTCCAACATTACAACAAAAAAGTACATAAATGAGGAATGTTGAGAAAAAGTTTAAAGGGCGGTTAGGTTTTACACTAGAATTGCAGGCTTTAGACATTAGAACCTTTGGCAATTTGCACATAGATCGCAAAGGATGAGATGCTCTGATTATATGATACCAGATATCGTGCTACTTGGATAGTTTTTTCTTTTGCAAAGAGAGGGAAGCTGGTCACAGCTGATGTTAAGATAAATACAGGGACACATGATTCAGGAAATGTATCCTGCAGGGCAATATAAACAACCAGAGCGGAAATAACCAAAGCATATTTACAATTATGTAGTTTTGAGTTGGCTGACCACTAAATTGCCAATAAAATATACACATTTTAGAGACTGATGTCAGGCTTACCTTTGTGTTTGTTTTCTTGTTAAAGTTTACGACCACTCCCCAGCCAAAGTCCGCATCCTCATTTTTCACCTGTGGCATCAGAGCAGAAAGTACAGTCTTTGAGGACACGTAAAAGTCCAGTAACATTCACAGAGCATGAGAGAACAAAGACCTACCTTCACAAGTCGGCCAGGCTGCAGAAAGGGAAGGCAGTATTTGGGTTTGTGGATGAATTCTTGTATCTCTTTACCCAGCTTAGCCAACTGCTGCCTGATCTTGAAGTAAGTAACGACGCTCTCCTCATTAGGAATATCAATGGTGTGGTACTGCTCTTCTAATTTCTTAATTTCTGCAACAGAAAAAAGGGTAATCTAATCAAACCTCTACCCCCTAATGCAACTTTGACCTAGAACCCATTTAGTTATCACTTATCATATCATCAAGTCTGGCATGAATACAAATACCAGGCGGTATTCTTACTCTCAACTACGCCGGGCAAAGCCCTGTAGTGTTGAAACTGGTAGAACGACTTCTCCAGCATGTACTCTGGGTTGATCTCCTCCACGCGCAGAAGGTTGAGCACCATATTGTACGTAAGATGGAAAGCGCTGTTCAAAGGATCAGCTGAACCCTGCAAAGATATGGGAAAAAAACAGTTTGGATAAATAGAAGAATAAAAGAGGCTGACGTGGAGTGAAAATTTAAAACATTGAAAGATTTTGTAACCACAGCAACATGTGATGGCATCTACGACGCCAACAAATCAGAATGATCGACTTCAAAGGCCACACAGCTCTACAGTGTATTTATAGCAAAAGGCCTATAAATGTGTCAAATGAAAGAGTCGAGCTTCTCTTTGACAATATTGCCAAATTATGACAGCACACCAAAAGGCCCGATTGCTCAACACGATTCCACTTAGTCAGCAGTGATACGACCAAAGATTTGTAGCCTCTAGATTTACTTTACCTTCAGCAACTGTTTGCCCACAGCTGGACTCATCTTCTCATCCACCATAAAAATAACGATTCCTCTGTCATCCATTCCTCTCCTCCCAGCACGGCCGGACATCTGGATGTACTCACCTGATGTAATCTGAAAGAAGAAGACAAGAGATTAGTTTAGGATGGCAAGAGAAGCTAGCTCTATTATGTGCAGAAGATTGTGAATAATGTCAGAAAAAAGATGTCTCCTCTGTTGTCTCTGCTTCCCAAATAACTTTAACAAAACACAGTGTTGTGTTTTACAAATAAAATGACTTCAAGTTGACATGATCTCATCTTCCTATCAATGTGCCTCCGCAGCATAATTTTTAACAACAGCACTGATCAGCAATCCAAGCAGAGGGTTTTTGAAGCGCGAGTGCCTGCGTGGAGCTTTGGCACCATCAGCGGGGCCCAGATGTTCTTCATGAACTGCTTGGATCCGCGGGATGTTTCCCTCTCGGCCTATTCCATCCTCAGTGTGTTTGTGTGTGCATGTCTGCAGCTTCACACACAGGCCCTAGATCGTATAAACAATACGTGGCTGTTTATGTGGCAAAGCAAGCGGTAAGAGTTTAAAGGCCTTATAAAGACTCTAAAGCGCCAGGCTGTGTGAAGCGAACACTAAACACAAGCCGGAGCTGTTTTAAAGGGACAGGCTTCTTTAAGTGCTGCCTTATTTTTACTGACCACTCACTGAAGATGTACAAGCTAGCATTCTTTGAGCCTGTAACTGTATCTCCAAACTCTATGTAATGCTGAGAACCAAAAGTGACTAAACACATTTTACAGGACAAGCAATCTGTATGACAGAAATAGCTTTTTGTTTATTAAGTTGAATGGCCAAAAGTTGCTTTGGAAGTTCTTACAAAGCGGTGATTCTTTCCATCAAACTTGCGCGCGCTGGTGAAGAGCACGGTGCGTGCTGGCATGTTGATACCCATGGCGAAGGTCTCTGTAGCAAACAAGGCCTGGAGAAAGAAGACAAATCCTTACCATTGTGTCATCAGCATGCAAACAGTGTGTTATTTTATACCTCACCCCGGCCTTGATTGTTTGACGTCTGCCTAATGTTAGTCTTAGCCAACTTGGCTCTTTAAAATAAATATCTAAAGTTTTCACACCTCTTAAACCTGACATTTACTTGTGCTACCAAAAAAACATTTTTTTAAAGGATTTTCTGCGATATATATATAAAATAATGTGTTTGTATCCAACTCTCCTTTACTGTGATTCTTCTAAAAGTTCACAAACTGCCTCCCTAATTGAGCACATTAGTCCTTAGACTTGTTTATCTAAAGGCTTTTTGAAGATCTGAAGGGTTTGTTAGAACAGAAAAAATGTAACATTAATCAGAGAAGTAGCCAAAGAGACCCACTGTAACTGGAGAATTTACAGAGATCCACAACTCGGGTGGGAAAATCTATTGAGTGCGTGAATGAGAGGTGACATGCAGAAGAACTGATAAATAGGAACGGGAGATGGTTGTCTTTGAAGGTACACAATGATATTTTAATCTAGGTTCTGTAAACGACCAAAGAAGTTACAGTAAAACTGGGATGATGTGAGAAACTTTACTCTCAACCAACTGAGGTTTCTGAAGGCTTTAGTGAAGGAGACAGAGAAGACATGAAGCTAGTGGGCGTGAGTAAAGGACGGTTAGAACAGGACTAATCGGAGAGATATGATTCACTGTGGACAAAAGAAGCAATTTTCCACAGGGATGAAAGTACCTTGAGAAGACCCTCAGAGAAAAGAATTTCAATGGTCTCTTTCAGGATGGGCAGGAGGCCTCCATGATGGATTCCTATCCCCCTCTTTAAGAGCGGCAGCACATGCTCGACCTGTGGGAGACCAAAAAACCATGATACTTTACTGCAGCAATAAAAACCCCAAGACAGCAAAGGATGGAAATGTAACACTTGTAATAGCATAGGACATGGCTGACTTGGTCAATGCTTGACTGGATTCAATAAGCTGAGGGTTTCAACCAGCGCTTTAACACATGCTGCCCTTTTCCAACAAGCTGGTTAAAAAGAGGACATTTTCTGAGGTTTTACAAGGTATCAACTAAAAGTTCAAAAACCTGAGCTAGTAGAAGAGAAACACATTAGAGGTTTCTTGCAAACTGTGTGAAAGACAAGGTCCCACTTACCTGAGGCAGTTTTTTGTCCTCATCTGAAAGACAGTCCACTGCGTTGTTGAACACTTCTTCAACCAGACGCTTCTCATCATCTGCAGAAAACATTTTCCTTTGATTCCAGAGTATTCTGTGTGCCACGGCTTAGAAAAACACACTAATCTAGTAAACTGCAGGGCCATTTAAAAATGTCTTTACAGTTTCCTTATGTACCAGTAGTGACCTTTATTTGACAGTACCTTGACAAGAAAGGGACAATGGATCTAAAAATGGCTTCCCAAGCTTAACCAAATGTCCAACAGGAGTTTAGATTATAAATAGTAGCAAGTAGCTGGATTTGTTTAAGCAGCTGTTTAGCTCATTCTTTGCTTAAAATACCTCAAAACCTTAACTAGTTAATTCAATATAGTGAATTTTATTATGCTTCGACTTCTCTGAAAGTTTTTTTTTTTTTTTTACCCTTAATTAAATTATCTGTGTTGCCTAACACCGTTTATAAAGTTTACTTTTCTAGGATAACCTCAGAACAGGGTTTTCTGGAAATCAGAGTTTTCCTTGGCTTTGGTAAAGCTGGCAGTTTTCATAAAATACAAAAAAAGCTTTTGGTTCTGGAGAAGCACCGTGTTAAAACCAACCTCATTCATAATAGTGTCACAATCCAGCACAAACAAATCAAAATGAAGGAAAACGTTGCATAATAACACTTTAGATGCATGTTTTACTTCAAGGCGAAATGTTAACAGCATGCTGACAGGAGCCGAAAATCACTTTAAAGTTGCATTTTATCCAACGTGAATTCTTCTTACCTTTTCTTATCCGGCTGTTTGGGCTCCAAAAGCAATACTCATGCCAGTACCGCAGTGAGGAGGTTTTAGCGCATTTGCCAAGTGAGGGGTTTCGATTTCCTAACCTCAACTCTTATCCAACATTTTTCAGCAATAGAAACTTTTCATAATGATAATTACTAAGCATCGATTTCATCACCAACCAGAGACCTGACCATATATATTCTGCTAGAAATCTTGTCTTTTTGGGATGATAACATAACGATTACGAGATGGAACTAAAAACATTTTATGTCAACAGTTCTTTAGTTTTCTCTATTTTATTACAGGATACATTTAGTCCTGGTCAAATTACGTGCAAATAATTTAATTAAAAATAGGTCAAACTAAACCATATCCTTTCACTGTACAAAAGCCATTCATTCTGTTTAAATCAACTACAGAAAATCTGAACCCATCAGGCTTTTTGTATGACATATAAACAGCTTTATTATCCTATTCCAAAATTTAGTCTAGACATATGTAGAAGAGGTAATAAATAAATAAATATAAAAGGAAATTGTGAGCAAAATTCCCACAAATGCACATACCAGTATTAAAATCCAGCTTGGACACCTGCAGAGCGTAGGCCTCACAGTCTTTCTTACTGAAGCTGAAAATGATCACCGGCTGGAAGTTCCTCTCCATGATCATCTTTACTATCTTGAAAACACTGGATGGTCCTAGATAAAATATAAAAACATAGGTGAAGTGATTAATTTAACAATTCACATTAGCCTTGTTATTTTGACTTTCTCCACATACCCTTAGTGCCTCCCTTTCGTCCTCGATCCCACTTGCCACCTCCGCCCCCTGAGTCCCCAGTATCTCTGAGAACCTGCATGGCTGTGTTGAAGTTATCTTCTCTGAAGTCCCCCTGACAAAAGACACACATGCACAAAGTATTTGCATCATGTATAGGAAGTTATTAAGTTTTAAAATTATAAACATATCTGAAGTTCACAACAAAACTGTGCAAGGGAATATCGACTTCATGTTGGTGGGGTTTGCTCTACTGCTGGTAATGTTAGGTTAATTAAATACTTACATTCTCATCGACCACCAAGTGGAGTCCATCGCCACCTGCTGGAAAAATATAATGTTGCAGTGGAGTGGGACGGTAGTCTGTGTAAACCACATGGCAAGGCTGCAGGAAAAGACAAACACACTTTTAGTAATGGCATAACCGACAAAAAATAAGCATTGAAAGCCATATATATGTTTATTGACGTCTTTATTTAGATTTTTAAACAAAAATGTATGTAAAATTTGACCATGTTAAAACAGAGGCAGGCTGTTTATAGGCAGGAAAGTAGGAAAACATGAAGGTCACACAGTTTCTAGTACTTGATAAAACAATATCCAACACTCGTGGTTCTGCTGTGGTTTTATTGAAAACACTCGTAACATAAAAATGACTAGCGAATAAAACCATATTATAACAAAATCCTATTTTAACCATACAAGTAACAACTTCAAAAATAAGCAGTAAAAAGCCCTAATGTTCACCCAGTGTTAGAAATGTGACCCACCTGCTTGTGTAAATGGCAGATCCACTCAGCAAACTGTTTGGCATTTGGGATGGTGGCAGACAAGAACACGTAGTGCACATTATCAGGAAGAAGGATGATAGTTTCCTCCCAAACCACACCACGCTCTAAAATAAACAACAATCTCTTATTCATAAAAACAGACAACATCCAAAAATAAGTGAACTCAATCTAAACAAGTCCTGCCATAAAGTTATTGATCCTCCTGCTGTGATAGTTATTAGTGCATTAACATTAACACATTATTTTCTAACCGCAAAAGGTATCTGCAGTCATTCCTCAGAAAAAAAACTGAGAAACTATGCTTAGCTGCAACCTTCAGCTCACCGATACATTGAGCTGTATTTGTGTCTGCATATATTGATATATAAATAGGATAGTTTTAGTCTCATCACAGATCTTAGTACTGGAGTTATTTGGCTTAGACATTTGCAAAGCCTGAAATATTTAGCAGTTTCACGTTCAAACTTTTTAACCTGAGTTTAAAGTTATAAGACCCAAAAAACAAAATCTAATGACTTAACAGATTTTGTTTTGTTTGTAATTGGCTGAGCTTTAGTCAACATTGTTGACTTAAGTGACTCCTGAATCAAGACTTTGAAAAACACAAGCAAGACATTTTCTTTCTGTACACACCTGAATCTCTCATGTAATGAATCTCATCAAACACTACCCAGGCCACTTCCCTCATGATCTCTGATCCCCGATACAGCATGCTCCTTAGAATCTAAGTAAAACACAATTGAAACAACAAAACTTTGTCAAGACCAGATTTTAGGGACAACATCAGCTGTAAATGTGTGATGTGCTTGTATCAATTATGTCAATGGCTGGTATATATTATTAGGCCTCCACAATGAACTGAACTATTTTCACCTCTGTTGTCATAACAAGACAGGAGGCAGTAGGGTTGATGGTCACATCACCAGTCATCAGTCCCACATCCTGGAACTCTTCATACATCTCTCTGTACTTCTGGTTGGACAGGGCTTTAATCGGGCTGGTGAAGATGACTCTCTGCTTCTCTCTAAGAGCCAGAGCAATGGCGTACCTACAGGAGACTCAAAATAAGTTTTAATAATCCACAGTGACTTACGCAACACTGATTACACATTTAAAGAATTGTGTTATTTTATTAGGTGCTATTCATTTGAGCACTGAGATGCCATGGTCAAGCTATATCAACCATCCTTTAACTAAAATCCAACTCCAAACTCTTGGAGTTGTCCTTACTTACCATCACCACAACTTAACACACACTAACTTTAAAAAGTTAATGGCCATTAACATCAAGTGGGAATGGTTATCCCTTTGCTATATGTTAGCTTCAAAAATGCATGAGTGCCTAAAGTGCTCTTAGACATAAAAAAAGTTTTAGGTTTATTCAGGTTGCTTACTCTGCACAAACTGTTTTCCCTGCAGAGGTGTGTGCAGACACAAGCACAGACTGGTTGTTGTCAAGACATTGGATAGCCTCACGCTGGAAGGGATCCAATACGAAAGGGTATTCCTGCAGGACAATTACAAAATAGCAACATTAGTGACTACAAGCACATTTTGCATAACACGTTACTCTATAACATAAGATAGCACTCCATGTTCATTACTAAAAGGTATATAATTACTAGCCCCTTTACAGATAATCAGATTTGTTTTTGCAAGAACAATTTAATACATTTAAAAGTATTGCTTTCAAAATGTATTATAGGTTAGTACAATCAAACGCAAAAATTGGAAAGCTAAAATTATACCTTAGCTGCTTTTCCCACTCGTGGTTTCAGAGGTTTATAATCCTCATCAGCTGGAAGAGCAACCTGTGGGTCACAGACAACATTTAGAAATGGACTGGTAAATTAAAATCAAAAATGTTTCTCCTCTCTTTGTCTTACCTCATGCGAGCATCCTTCCACAGTTTCCACCTGCTCCACCTTCACTTGAGGCATAAATTCTGCGAGGCTGAAATTATTAGAAATCAGTACAAGTAATATCAGTGTGCTAAGTATTGATATAAATGACTGGAGTTCAATAAAAATTTCCCTATATATTCCAAATCTTACGAATATGCATTTCACACAATAACGGAATATTTAGGGAGGCTAATAGCAGTAGATGCTCACATCGGACACAAATGAGGTCACCTAAAATCCTTTGTCATTGTAATATTTACCAATATTAATGTCATCGCAAGACCTTCCCAAATTATGAATAATATCCTCGCCTTTAGGATCCAAAATTGGATATCTACCTAATGGCAGGACCAAAAAAAAAAGTTCTCATGTGGGTTCAAATTAACCAAAGATGTCAAATGTATTTGTTAAGCACATTTAAAACAACAGCAACACTTCACAACCTACAAGAAGCCATTATAACACAAAACTAAGATGAAAACAATAAAAAAAAATATTAAACAGATAACCAAAAATATAACAAATTGGCCAGATTTTTCAACAAAGAGAAATGAAATTCATTCAAATTAAATACTTTTATTACAATGATATATTTTTATTTATTTCTTAGTTCCCTTTATGTTACAAACACTTTGAAGCATGAGTTTGTATGAGATCTTTACTGAAAGAAACAAACCCAAATGCCTCATTAAAATTTCCATAATTTTGCAATATCACCGTTTTAAGAGCAAAAACATACGTAATGTTGAAATTAAGTTCAATTAAGACAAAAGTAATCAATTGTTCCCACCGCAGCTAGAATAATCTTATAATAAATGTTACCGTTGCAAAAATGATATGTGTAACGTTTAGTTATTATTTTATTTGTTTCCACAATTATCAGTGGCTATGTTGTTAAGGAGGATAACTATTTCCCAAAAGCAACATTGCTTTCAGCCAGCTGAGCTGCTGTGTGCAGCAACAGAAAAGGCATGGCTAGTCAGGCATTATTCTAACCTCCACAGTCAGAGCATTATGTTGTTAAATGGTCTCAAATCAAAGGACAAGGGAACATTTTTAAAACTTTAAAAAGCATAGTCACAGCACAGTATAAACACAGACACCACAAATATATCACAGGCTACCAAACATGGACGTAAGAGCTGCACAATACTGACAAATTGTTACATTACAAAATGACACCTGAATATTGCAAGGATTATATCAACTCCCATTAACCCTCATCTCCCTTACGAGACTCTTTCTTTTCCATCATCACTATATACTTCCCTCTCTTTAAGATTTTTTTGCTCCTGGTCAATAACTTCCACAACAGATGTGGAAATTACGTTTGTTGAAAAATCCTTCTAGGTGACCAAATGAAGAATATCACAGTCTTAACAAATCTCGCACGCGTTGGGTTATTGCACATAGAGATCAATTGGACAAACAAATAAATGACAGGATGGAGTTTGGATGGAAGGACAGAAAGAAAATTAAACTACTTGAAAGATGGATTTGACTTTTCCAACTTAAAAACAGCTGGACAACAGCAGAAACGTAATCATTAGAAGTAGTAGGACACATTATTAGAAGTGTTATTTGAACAAAATTGTGGATTTCCTCCTACTTTAGGTCACTTGATGAAACTGCCTCATGACGAGGCTTCTTCCCAAACACCGCCTCCTCTCCAGCCTCACTGTCCGCCTCTCTTTTGATCCGACCAGATGGACCTGCGTCTCTGTCAGCATCGCTTTTGCCTAAAGGCTTCCTGCAGAATAAACACCAAAATCACAACAGAAAATGGGAACGGGTCAATCCAGACGCTTCAACTTTACACGTGTCGCTAAAAACGTATTTTTTAAAATCCGTCCTAGTGGCCACATCTTAAATTTCCGCATCAAAGAAGCGAATTTAAACACGTTATCTCCTGCAGTGTGTTCAGTGAACAGGCTAAATGATTAGCGGGTTAGAACCGTTGGTTTGAAAGAGCCAACATGTCACCACGTTTCCATGGACGTAAAACAAACAACTAAAAGTTCTCCCGTAAAACACAAAATACAAATGTGACTTTTTCCATTTAAAATGTCATACCCTGTTTCTACAGAGACGCCTGTTGGTGTCTTTTTACAAGCAGGAGTTTGCTGTTCGTCGTCAAACACGCTGAACAAGCCATCTCCAAACGGGTCCGCCATCTTTGTTGGGGACGAACTTCCCACAATACGGCGTGACGGTGACGCTCGTTTCGACAGTTCCGCTACGGAAGCCGCGTGGCGCAAAACGTAAAAGACTGGGACACACGTTCAGCTTGGTGTCGAGCTTCTCGCGTATGTATTTTGTCCCGGTTTTTCGTGTATAAGGAGCCACATTCAGGTGGGGGTTGTTGACCTCATGGGTGGGAAGAAGAAGAAACCAGCCGTCCAGGCTGCGGCGGCTCCGGCGGCGTCCAGCTCGGGTGCTGCTCCGTTCGCTGGCGGTGCCGGTTCGGCTGAGGACCAGAAGAAACAGACAGGCAGCGGCAAAGCGACTAAACCGGCCATAGAGATTAAATCCAAAGGTGTGATATGGTACCAACGCTGATAAATGACTTATATTAGCTGTTAAAACATGGGAACGTCTTACTGTTTATCTGACGTTGGCAGTTTGTTTAGATCTAATGTTAAATATGCTTAACTGTCTGTTTTTACCATTATTTGTTTACTGTTTATATGTATATATATGTATTATTGTTAAAGCTGAAACATTTCTGGGCCATCAGATCTAATAATTCCATAACATCAATATCTGTCAGAAAATGCTTCATCTTGTAACATTTTCAATTTCTTTGTGTTTTTCTTTTCCCCTTTTAGCCCCAAGGACCTATAGTCTCGCCAACACAGCTCAGGTGGACACAGGTGGGCTCTCGGACAAGTCAATCCTTAAAGTAAGTGCAGTATGTCTAGAATTTGAACTGTTTTATTAAACTTAAATAAAATTATAGACAGTCCCAGTACAACACATACCAGAACAGATAATATACGAGGGAAGATGGGTGACTGAGGTGATGCCGCCTTCACAGGTGCTGGCCTTAGGTAGGAGGAGGAAAAAAAATCACTTTCACACTTTATCAATACCAGGATACAGTTTGAGATTGAAAAAAAAAAAAAAAAAAAACAGCCCCATTCACACACCGATGTCCCTAGATTGAGAAGACTTCTAATGAGTACATGTTTGTGAATACCTCAAAGTTCTGTTAGAAAACACAGGTAATTGATGACCAAGAAACATGGCACAGAAGTCAGGTATGGAGTTGTGAAAGCTATGGATGCGCGATATGGCTAAAAAACTTTTATCACAATATATCGTGGTAGTATTGCGATTACGATGAAGTAAGAATTTTACAAATACTGCTCTTGAAAATCATACCGACCAGGGTATGTAGGCTTCTGTAGGACACCAGTTACATAAAGAAATGGGATTTATATCACTAAACTGAACACAGTAACTGCAAATTAATCATACTAACTGAGGGATAAAAGTCAAAGTAACGATTATGTGAGTTTTTGCAGTTTTTAATAATAATTAATCACCATTTATCATTGTGATGGTAACTCACAGTTGTTATCATTACCACAAATTTTTCATGATAACGTTGAAAAATACAATAATTCAAAACCATAGTGGAAGCTGTCTTGTTAAGGTTTCAGTTCAGTTACAAATTAACAAATTAAACACTTTTTTTTTTATTAGAAATGTATAAATTCCCATAAAAGTTATCAATCCACTTCTATACTTTTTCTTACACTTACATGTGAAATACAATACATGCAATTTCTACAAAATTATAAAATGCTTAATTAGTATGAATACATGTAAAACACAGTAAATATTGAATGTATTTCCTTACCGATATGAGATGTGTAGATATCTATAATTTTTTTTTTGTAGGTTTCTATCCAACCTGAGCTGGAGAAGAAAATCATCAAGCTGATCAATGATTTTCGACAGGAAAATGGAGACAAAGGCCCAATATCTGGCAGACTTACGACCAAGAAGCTGTTGGTAAGAGGAACTCCACCGTTCTCATAGCTACTTATTTACATGTGTCCAACCTCTTTGTTCAAGCAAACTACTGTTTTTTTGGGGGTGGGTTTTTGTCTGTTTTAGGACTTATACACAGCTTTAGAGAAGTTCAACTTCAGGAGAGAACACATCGAAGAGGCGATGAAGAGTAGTGTGTTGTATGGCGGCGACCTCCACTCTGCTCTCGATTGGTTGTGTCTTAACCTTAGAGATGGTAACTGAGCGCGTCGACATTCATAGAAGTGTCAGTTATTGTCTTTCACTGACTTTGTGCATTTCTCATCTGATTTACCAGATGAGTTGCCTGATGGTTTCAGCCAGCAGCTGCAGGAGGAGACCCAGAAGACTCGGCCAAAGTTCAAGCCTCCACCACGGCCACACGCTGAAATAAACCCCAAACCCACCATCAACACACACGGAGATACTAACAGGGTTTGTGCAATTAAGGACTTTCATGTACTTGCTAGATGAGTGTTTTGTGGCTCAGCTTCTCAGCTTGGTTGTGTTATTTGCCAGGTTTCAGAGAAAGATGAAGCTGCAAGCATGAAGGACTGGATATTAAAGTATGCAGAGCAAAGCAGTGATGAGGAGGAGGAGGAGGTGGAAGAAGGACAGAAGAAGACATACAATCCCGAACTGGATGAAAAGTTTGATCCTGTAAGTTAAATTTGAACAATGTCTGAGCCGAGACATTTTTCTTATTCGAAGTTCCCTAAATTCTTTTGTAACTCTTCTACAAGTACGTTGCGGAGCTGCTTCAATTCTTGATGCCATTAAACATCATCAGGTTTTACTAATCGTTGTTGTGTGTTTTTGGCAGAATGACAGGTATTTGGTCCTTACTGCTCAACTGTACGATGCTAAAGAAATGGCTGCCGATGCCAAGACCAAAGGGGACAAAATGGGCCAGAGGACGGCACAGGACAGGATTCGAGTCATACAGCAAGGTGTGTTTCTCTTTAAACCAATTTATCAAGTATGTAAAGAGCTGTTATTTATTTATTTATATTTTCTCAGATTGCATGTATGCCAATCCATCATCTAGCTTTTTTATCCAGTAATCATGTGGGGAAAAAATATTTCCAAGAAAAAAATAACAACTGTTATGACATTTTCTTAACGCATCAGTATTTTTGCTCTTTCACAGAAATGAAACCGCTTGAGTCTCATCCTGTGTTCAATCCAGCCATAAACGTGGTCGATGTCCCTCAGAAGGAAAAGAACCCGCATCCTGTGGCTGACGATAAGGACGATCTCAGCTTCAGTTTGTTTGAACGACCAGAGAAGGATCCTCCTGCCGAAAAAGGTCGACCATACAATGATGACCTTAAATTAAAATGTCGCACCACTTATTTTTCCAATCGAATGCCTTGTAAAAGTTATTTACAGATCAAACGTGCAAAAAACTGCTATAACTCCGGCAAGAGAGGATGAACATTGCACGTTGTTCTTTTGCAGTGGTGAAAAGGAACGAGCCAAAAGATATCCGTAACTTTGACTACACGGCTCGCAGCTGGACAGGAAAGTCTCCCAAACAGTTTCTCATCGACTGGGTCAGGAAAAACCTACCCAAGAGTCCACCGCCAGCTTTCCACAAGGTCTCTGCTGGCAAATACTGGAGATGCAGGTAAGCAAGTGTTTGCTTCACAACTAAGGAGCCAGACGGGAGAAAAAAAACAACTATCACTAGTGATGTTTTGTTACCAGACTCAAAAATGAACTCCTGATTATATGGCTAGCTGGGACTCTGTTGATGAGACATTATTTTTTATGTCTTTACGTCCATCAGGGTGCGCGTCCAAAGAGTGGATGATGTCCTGGAGGTTTGTCCTACCATCCTGACTGAGGACACCATGCAGGCTCAGCATCTGGCTGCAACACTGGCGCTCTACAACCTGGTTAAGGGACAGGTGATTGGCTCTGATCATCCAGAATGCAACTGTATGATTTTTAGCTGTGGGAGAGTAGAAAAACTAAATTCTAAGATAAAATAAATATCTGTATTTGTTTTATTATTATTATTTGTATTGTTATGTGTGGTGTGACTTTTTCTAAAATCAGTTGCTCCAGTCTTCACATCTTTATATTTCTGTCACGGCTGTTCGATACTAAGGAGAATTGTGGTTCAATTTAAAATTTATTTTCATCTTTCCTGACTTTCTATGCTGTGTTTCCTATTTCATGTGACCTTCAGCATTTTTGCCAATGTTATTCGTGTCTTGCTTTATTTTCTGCTGATGTGCGAGAATTCAGATTTCTTGAAAAACAAACATTTTCTCCAGTATCTAAATAGAGGACCCACTATCAAACGGGTTATATATCCAATTACCCCAAAGCAGAACAGCATTAACTCTAAAGCTGACCTAAGTATTAGTTTTATTTGTGCAAAATGCATCATATTTGCTGCAATCGGCAACATTATTGCATGTTGCGTGATTTTGTCATATCATGCAGCCCAATTCATTTCACAGGGTTGAATTAAAAAAATCTGAGCCTGGAAAAATGCAGATTTCATTAATTTTTTTCTTGTTGCCTTTTTGTGAACCTTATATCCTTCCCTCTGCTTCATTTTCACAGTCTGTGCATCAGCTTCTACCTCTAACCTACAGAGATGTGTGGCTGGAGTGGAGAGACAGTGAGCAGCAGAAAGAGGAGGCGAGCCGCACCGCTGCCAACAAACCTCGAGACCAGTTTATATCCCGTCTTTTGACCCGACTGAAGCAGCAGCAGAGCCAAAGTCTATCCCAGCGGGCTACAGATCATGAAGGCCAGGGGCTCGGCGGGATAGGAGAAGACGAGCCAGAGGACTCCTGGGAGAGCTTGGCAGGTCTCGATATTGATGAAAAAGCAGGCAAGGTGGAAGACAAAAGTGAGAAAAGTAGACCGAAGGAAGGAGCAGGAGCATTAAAGGCAGCCAGAGATCTCCTGCTAAAGCTGAGAGAGTCTCCACTCGCACACAAACTGCAGGTAAATGACTTCTACGTTGCTTATTTCATGTATTTCATTCGACAATGTTTAACAAGTTTTTTTAAACTTCAAGGTAGAGAGAGGGCAACTTCCAGTGTTCCAACACAGACACCGCATTCTTGAGGCCCTGCAGCGCCACCGTGTGGTGGTGGTGGCTGGCGAGACCGGCAGTGGGAAGAGCACTCAGATCCCACAGTTCCTGCTGGAGGAGCTGTTGACTGGGGGCACGGCTGCTCAGCCCTGCAACATTGTGGTGACTCAGCCTCGGAGGATATCGGCCATGAGCCTCGCCAGCAGAGTGAGCCAGGAGCTGGGCTGCGAGGCCGGACCCGGCTCCAAGGTGATCTTTACCTCGAATGAGTGGTTTGCCCATTTGTTCTGCTTTGCGTGGCCGTGAAAGAGGCTTGAGACATACCTCATAATATACTTTAACGATGTTGTCTTGGGTTGAATTCAGTCGTCGCTGTGCGGCTACCAGATCAGGATGGAGAACGTTTCCGGGGACTGGACCCGCCTCTTGTACTGCACAACCGGAGTTCTCCTTAGGAAGCTCCAGCACGACAGACACCTGAGCTCCCTGACCCATATTATTGTGGATGAGGTACTAAAAGCCCTTAGTGAGCACATCATACTAAGACTTTTTTTCCCCATTTTTAGGGTGAGGCATTTCTTCTTTTTTTTTTCACCTCACTGTTTTTTATTTAGGTCCACGAGCGCAGCGTCCAGTCAGATTTTCTGCTGACCATCCTAAAAGATGTCGTAATGAAGAGATCTGATCTGCACCTGATCCTCATGAGTGCCACAGTGGACTGCGACAAGTTTTCCAGCTATTTCAATCGCTGCCCTGTGATCAGCATCCCTGGCAGGACCTTCCCAGTCGACGTAAGTTGTAGCTCCTTTACTCAAAGAATTAGAAGCCTATAGATTTGGCAACTACAACTAAACAACAAAAAATATTTGTTTTGGTGTTATTTTTGAGACCCCAGACCAATGTGGCACACATCTGTATCGAGCGCCTTTTTATTTAGATAGCTGAATGCTTAGCATAAATTAAATATGAAGACAGACTTGACCAGTGTCAATTCTGTGCACGATTCATTTTTATTTCTTACAGGAATGAAAAAACAGATTCTCAGTATTATGGCAAGTAGTAGAAATTTAGAGAGGTCACCTGCTTTTACATTATTCAGTGATAATCATCAGGATTATAATTTAATATTGTTTTTGTTTTTTTTCCTTAAGAGTAATAAGAAAAGCTGCTTGAGGATGCTGTTTTTTCCAGGTCTATCATTTGGAGGACATAGTGGAGCAGACGGGATACGTCCTGGAAAAAGATTCTGAGTACAGTCAGAAGATTTTAGAAGACGAAGAGGAGGTCTCTATCTCCGTCACACAGAAAGGGGGCAAGACTTTCCAGCACCAGGTAACGTTGGCTCTCTGCTATTTTCTTCAGACACTGACTAAGATTTTGATGAGCTAGTGTTTTATTTCAGGAGTTTATCATGAGGGACTCCTCCAGCTGGGATCTGGGTCCAGAGCTCGATCATTTCAGCAGCAGGACTCGGCAGGTGCTTCAACTCATGAACCCTAATAAGATCAACATGGAGTTGCTGGTTGACCTCCTGGACTACTTGGGTACAAATGCTATCCTGTGCCACTTTTATTTTTTTTTATTGTTTGTTGAAACTTCCTTGTCTGACTCTCTGGTGTCTCTCTGCCAGAAAAATCCCCACAGTTTGCGGATTTGGATGGGGCTGTGCTCGTGTTTCTTCCTGGTCTTGCTCACATCCAGCAGCTCTACGACATGCTGTCGTCTGACAAGAGGTTTCGGGAGAAGAACAGGTTCTAATAAAAAAAAAACTTTATGCTTTAAAAAGCTAAAAATAGTCAAGGAAGCTCAACAATCTGATCTGTTTATATCTCTGTTGTACCAATATTTCAGGTACAGGATTGTTGCCCTCCACTCAACACTCTCATCCAAGGACCAGGCTACTGCTTTCACGGTGCCCCCTGCTGGAGTGAGGAAGGTAGTTTTAGTAGGAATTCTGGATCGGTGTTTAAGGTTTATGAACTTGTACTTTTGTGTCTCCAGCTTTTTTTGTTGGACTGTTTATTTATTTATTTCTTTATTTAGATTGTGTTGTCGACAAACATTGCCGAGACCGGTGTGACGATTCCAGATGTTGTGTTTGTCATCGACAGTGGGAAGACTAAAGAAAATAAGTAAGAGTTCATGTGTAAAAAAATAATCATTTACAAAGGCTTTAAATCTCTTATGGAGCTTAATATTCTTTATGTTTCTAGTAGTCTGTTAAAACAATACAGCAAAGTTTCATCAGTCACATATGATTCCCGTTTTGCTGTTAGTCCTGGTATGGAGCAGATACTTTTGGTTTTGATGAGTTTCACTTCTAAAATCTGACTCTGCGTTTTGGAAGACAAAAACGGTCTAGATTACACCTCATATCTACATAAAACAGTCAGTTCAATCTAGGGAACCTTTGCTTTCTTTGTCTAATTCCGTATGAGGAAGAAACACATCATAATCTTGTGGTTTATTGTTCTGTAGATTTGATCTAGTTAATAGTAACACACCTCACAGTCCTGATTTATGCATTAACTGTGAAAGCATCTCTCTTTCTGAGAAATCAGCTACAGTATAAAAATATTTCCTCTTTCAGCAAAAGCTACAAATAGTTTTATCTGTCTTCCTGTTAGATAAGTACTCTACTAAATACTATTTTAATATTTTACATTTGTAAGGTAAAATAAGAAAAGATAATATGTATTTTATTCATCCCAGAATTGAGAGATTATTGGGCAGAAACCGCAGCACGAATCACAGGAATACAGACAATATACTCAAAACAAACAAAAGTCAGACAGTAAAAATGTACATTTCTATGCATGAGAAGCAAAAAGGATTCCAGGGCATTGTTATACAAATACGTATGAAAACTGCTGATCAACAACTGCTCAAGGCGTCTCCTATTGCTTTCTTCAGGTACCATGAGAGCAGCCAGATGAGTTCTTTGGTGGAAACCTTCGTCTCCAAAGCCAGCGCCCTCCAGAGGCAGGGGAGAGCAGGACGTGTCCGAAACGGCTTCTGCTTTCGACTTTACCCCAAATACAGGTCTGGAGCTTCTCATTCATCGGCCCATGTTTTGGAAGCAAACAGCTGTAAAACCATCAGCTTGTCTACCTATCATAAAAATCCACTTATTTCAAATAAACATTTAAACTAAACATATTTACCCTTTCTAAGACATATCCTGATCTGTTCGACCCATGTTTAAACACCCTTTCACACCAGATTTGATGCCTTTATGGATTACTCCATCCCAGAAATCCTGCGGGTCCCACTGGAGGAGCTCTGTCTTCATATAATGGTAATTAAGACATCATTTTTTTTTGCTTTGAAATAAAAAAATCACACTGAGTTTAGACACATTTTACTCCTCTCTGGTAGAAATGTCAGCATGGGTCACCGGAGGACTTCCTGAGCCGGGCCCTGGATCCTCCCCAGCCTCAGTCTGTCAGTAACGCTGTCAACCTGCTGAGAAAGATCAACGCATGTCAACCCAACAACCACATCCTCACGCCTCTGGGGCACCATTTGGCAAGTCTGCCGGTCAATGTAAAGATTGGGAAGATGCTGATTTATGGAGCCATCCTTGGCTGCCTTGAACCAATAGTAAGTCCTATTAAACAGTCTTCAGATAAGTAAAGTTTTATAATAAACCTTGACTTTTTTTTCCAAATTTTTCCACATTACAGCCACAAATTGTAATTATACTATGGGATTAAATTTAGTAGACATCATGTACTAGTTCAGATTTGATTTAGGCATATGAGTGTAAAGTGGGCTAAATAACCAGTACATGCCACCGTTTTTATATTTTTTGTATATGCAAAAAACCTTGTACTGTACCTTTTTTCCGTCCTCCGTTTTTGTTTTACTTCATATTTTTGATCCGGGTTAAAAAATATTTATCTTCGTTTCAGGCAACCATTGCTGCGGCCATTACAGAGAAGTCTCCATTTTCCACACCGATGAGCAGAAAAGAGGAAGCTAACTTGGCCAAAGCCGCTCTGGCGACCGCCAACTCCGATCACCTGACGATATATAATGCATATATGGGGTATTGACCAGTTTAAAGATTTAAATTTCATGGAAAATATTTTTGCCTAAACATTGAACTTTGAAACAGTTCAAAACATTTTAAGAAATGCTTGCTTCTTGGAAGTAATGGGGAAAAAATAATGATGTAGAAACGTGTAAAATCTTCTGGTTAGTTGGGTTTTTTAAGTTTTTTTTTATTTTATTGTTTTTAAATAAGCTTTTTAACTTTGTTATTTTTCTCATGAATTTGTATCAGTTAGAGTTCAGCTGTCAGGTTTCTTTTCACGGTTTATTACAAAAATGCTTGTATGGCAGAAATATGAATGAAAGACTACAAATTGAGTCATTAGTTATCAGATAGCCAACATTTTATAAGAGCAAGTTTTAATTGTTCCAGATAGAACATATGCATTACGCTGACATCAAGTGTAATGCATATAAAATACAGCTGATCTAAAACACTCCAGATGGCAAAGATGCAGAGACAATAAATACCATTCAGCACAATGAATTTTGAGATGGGAGAAAGCAAACAAGGTAAAAGCATTGCACTCAAATGTCTAAAACGTCTATTTGCCCGGTCTTATTTGATATTTACTCTGTTTTGTTGTAATTTTATGGGTTTTTTCGAACCTTTTAAGCTGTCAAAAGGTTTAGCAAAGCCCACCTGCGAAGGTGCAAATAATGGTTTATATGGCTGCTATTCGTTCTCATCGATGCTTTTTATGGCAGACTTTGAGCAGGAATTTTTAAATATCCCTACTTAAACAAACACAAAATAGTTTCAACATCCTCCTAACTAATTATTTACACTAATAGTCATTGTTAAGATCTGCAGGGAAGTAATCTGTGAAGATGCATTTCAGTGTTGGTTCTTGTTTTTATGTCATTTATTGACAAAGACTAATGTCAGAGATGTGTGTATGTTTTCTGACTTAAAATAATCTTACTTTCTACCATGACAGTGGGACTGTCCCTCATCTCATTTGAAATAATCCTACAGGAACAAATAAAAACAGTTTTTCTTTTTAATCTATTTTATACAAATTGTTTTCTTTTAGGTGGAAAAACTCACAAACTGAGGGTCCTAGAGCAGAGACGTCCTACTGTAGGAAACATTTCCTCAATTGGACAGCACTAATCACAATAGAGGTAGCATCAAAGTTTCTTTTCTCTTGTATTTACCAACTTCTTTGCTTTTGTAATCGCCATTCTGTCTTGCATCCAGGATGTGAAGCACGAGCTGATGAAGATGATGGAGCAGGCAGGTTTCTGGTCCTCTCGCTCTTCCTCCTCCAGCTCCAAGCAGCAGGCAGCCTCATTGTCCAGGCAGCGGATCTGCATCCTGAATGCCGCTCTGACGGCAGGGCTGTATGACAGTGTGGCGAGGGTGCTGTGCAATCCCCCTGTGGACGGAATGGAGCGGGTGGCCTGCACGGTGGAGACTCCTCAAGGCAGGGCTCAGGTCCATCCTTCCTCTGTGAACCGCAACCTGCAGGTGCACGGCTGGCTGCTGTACCAGGAGAAGGTACTGATGACGTGCAGTGTTTCCCGGTTGCCTGGTGCCTCATACGCTGCTATATTTCTAATGATTACTCCTCCTCAGGTCAAATACTCTAAGATCTACCTGCGAGACACCACCCTGATCTCGCCCTTCCCCATGCTGCTGTTCGGAGGCGACATCGATATTCAGCATACAGAGAAGCTCATGACTTTAGACGGATGGATTCATTTCCAGGTCAGACTTTCCGTTGATCGCGTTTGAATTGGTAAATTGTTACACATCTAAGGAAGTACATGTTATTACAACGTAAGATCTTTAACGGAAACTTAGTAGAGTCAGATTTATTTTCAGGTCTGTGGGGATTAAATAGGTTTTTTAATATTTTAACAACCTAGCCATTTCATTTTTGTAAAGAAAAATTTAGCTGATTTCTCTCAAAGCAGATGTTCTTAAAGCTTTTCAGAAAACCCTGTCTGCTCTGACCTGCTGTTCATCTATGATTGGTAATTTAAAAAAGCATTTTGTTCCATGTTAAGGCTCCGGTTCGCATTGGAGTGATCTTTAAACATTTGAGGAAACTGATGGACTCCCTACTTGAAAGGAAGTTGGAGAACCCCAGAATCAAATTGGAAGGTAACTGTAATATTTAAAAAAAAAACTATAGATAAAGAGTTTCTATTATACTACTCTGTTGCACCTAGGTTTGACCAATAGTTTTTTCACATCATCAGTTTCACATGTATCTTGACTATGGAATTATAACTTGATAATAAACCAGCCTCATAGTGTTTTTTTGTTAACGTAAATTGATAAATCATCTCTATGATTCGCTAATCTCCAGTTAGAATTTAGCCTGCAGACAGTTCCATAATATGTTTATTACTTAGCTAGATCTGGTTGGTTTCCGTCTTGTCATCATAGGTGAAACAACCATCCAGGTGATCCTGGATCTGATCCAATCTGAGCATGCTGTGTAACATCAGTCCTGGAGGTCTCAGAAGAACCTGCGCATCTTTCCTGGTACCATCGAGACTCTGCCTCTAGGCGCCTGCAGACACTTTTACTCACATTGAGGAGGACTGTAAATAAAATGCATGAAAACCCACAGAAATTTGAACATTGATGGTTCCCAAATGAGGTTAAATGTATGCTTATACGTTGTTTTAGTCGATATATTTATTGTATAATGACTGACCAACAAAATAAAATTACAACAATCAACGTTTTTGCAAATTTGGTGGATTTTAAAGTATTTCTTCCATCTTTTCTTTCAGACAATCCAGATCCAGTCCCAAAAGTTGTATTGTGTTTTAAAGCCTGGCATGTTGAACCTTTCCTAATAAAATCTCTGATTTGAATACTAGCGCTTGCAACAGTTTTTTTTTATGGAGCTGTTCAGTTGTAGAAAATAACATGCTGCACTCACTCCATGTTGAAAACAATCAGAAATGGACAAATGTCAAGTTGGTTCATCGCTGCTGAAATGTTAATGGTATATTTACTTGGTTACAAACAAGCAAAGAAAACCTTTAGAGACAACAAAATATTTGAGGTTGTTTAGCCACAACAAAATTAGCTTTTTGGAGCAGTAAGATTAGAATTTCTTTACAAAAGTACAAATTTTATGTCATGTGAAGTAGGAAAGTATGTATGATTTTATTGTGCCTTGAGATAATGTGTTAGGTATTAGCACATTATACTTAAACATATGGTAATAAATATTGGATTAATTCATTAAAAAAAATAAAAACTGGAATCCATTATGTTCATCCCCTTGATCCAATACTTGTGAACAACTTTTATCAGGATTCCAATCTGGAAAGCTCTACTTATCCCGTTTAGGGTTGTCGACCCCATTCTAAAATCTTTTGCTGCTTCTAACAGGGTGTTTTTCTGGGGAAGCCTCCCTACAGCATGATGCCCCCCCAACTATGTTACATTGTTGTGATGTGTGTTTTAGATGATTACTTTATGAAAAACACAAAATCTTACCAAGCATTTTCATTTAGGTTCCAGAGCAAACATCTTGAAATAAGACAAACCTAACTTAAAAGTAACTTTTTTACCAGCTGTATGAGCTTGTGTTAAGATACTGATGCTTAAATATTGATTAAAAAGAACACTTTTAATTGTTGGAAACGTTTGTTTTTTTTATTGTAAAAGATAACATTTCTTAGTGGAACTTACTTTTTTTATCTATATTGAAGACTTATTTACTTTAAAGAAGCTTGTTCATCTTGCTGAAACATTACTTTAAGTTAATGTGTGTTATTTCATGTATCCTAAGATATTTTTCAGGATACTTGAAAAAAGTTTAAGTGTTTGCAGTGTGACCAGAGCACTGCCTTACAAATGCTTGCTAAGCAGGAAGTTATTTCAATTTACTGGTGATGTGCAGGATTGCTCTGGATTCTTCTGTTCCTAAATATCTTGGCACACCACACTGTAAGTTATTTTGTATCATAAATATTTAAAAACAATGTATTTATACCCTTCTATCTACCAATTATCCACTAATTTGCAATGTTCTATCAATTGCATAAAGCCTCAAAACCAAAACATTGAGGTTTGTCGTTCTAACGTGACCCAATATAAAAACAAGTCAAGGGTTATGAAATGCATTAAAGTGTTGAAAGGATGAAAACACATGAAGTAAATGCCTTTCCCTTTTCCGCTGTCTCAACCTCAAACTCATTTAACCTTGTTGTTTTTTAAATGCTGTCTTTGACAGCAGTAAAACTAATTTAAAGTGCACAGCTTCAGGAATTGTATTTGTTTTCATGAGGTTTTCATTGAAAAAAAATGTTGTCTGAAAGCCTAAACAGTGGATTCTGAAGTGTATGCTCACTATATGGAACAATTTGCAAAAATGTTACAAGGAACCTTGAACAGGTTTTTTTTTCTTTTGTACTGGAAAGCAATGAAAATGGGTCAATATGTGGGAGTCCTGCCAGTCAAGAGACTGTCAACATCAACACGGAAATGAAATCTGGTAGACAAATGGCATGTTTAGATTTGGGTAAGTCTTAAGTAAATGCGAGGGAAAAAAAGACTGTGTTATTAATCCACTCTAATTGCTAATCAAAGAGTTTACATTGTAATTAGATTTACATTCTGGTTTTAAGGATTTTCTCCTAAGATTTCTGGAATAAATAATTAAACTGAATATGTATGTTTATTATGATCAATAATTTTATTTCATATATTAACTTTAAACAATAGCTTTTTCAACGCTTTTATGATATCGTGTTACATTCAACACGTGAGACAACCTAAAGTGAAACCAAGTCTGTACACAAATTATGACACAAATTTTCCATCCGATAAGACCGTGTCTTTACAGGAAGCGTTAAAAAACAGGAAGTAATGGGCTATAACGGGTAAGGCTGAAACTGTTGGAGACGTGTCTTAATACTGAATCACACTGTATTCTCCTTCCTGCACCAAAGAGTGGCACAGATCATCTGCAATTAAAAAAAAGGTATCAATTTAATTCAGAACTTAGTGGGAAAATCAGTAATAAGGAAATGAAAATTCATTTTAAGAAAACGTACCCCTGTTGTTTTGTGTCGGATTAGGTAGTGGACCCCTCCTGCAAATGTATATATCAGAGGTTAAACATACGGTTTGCCACCAAAGCAACAAAAAAAAAGGTCAAACATGTTAAATAAACAAATAAACATATAAGCCTTTTCACGGACTAAAAAAGGACCTTGTATTTCTTTTTTTCTCACCTGACAGTTGGATGAGCCAGACGAGAGGGTTGTGGTCCAGTCGGAGACCTTAAGCTATTGTAGAAGTTTTCGTACACGATTGGAGCTGTTCCAGAGAAGAACAGACATCACTTACTGGAAAACTGTGATTGATATTAACTTCCCCTGTATTATAGCGCAGGTTAATTTTTAATGATATGCTACGGGCAGTTTGAGCTTCAGCCATACCTGCAGGTTTTTCTCCGGTCCGTCTGAGGTTTACAAAGTGTTCGATATCTTCTTGGATGTCACACTGTTCTAGTGACCTCCTCACTTCCTCGTACAGCTTGGCACACACACACATACACACACAAATGAAGCACAAAGCGGATAACCAGATGCATGTTTCCTGTACTGATAAATAAGAGTTACGTGTTCCTTACGGGAGGAGAAATCAAAGTAAAGAACAGATATGACAACGAGGACAGTTAATGAGAGCACAGATGGTATTGGTATAGGCACAATAAATCCAATTTAGAATTTGTGTAAGGCTTGAAAATGTGTGTCTGCATTTACTCTGTCTCTTCTGCCAGAGTCTTTTGCACATAGAAGAATAATTTCAGGTCCTAGATTGCTGTTGAGACATGATCTGAAACACTCCTCGCTGTTACTGTGGGTAGAGGGGGTTCGGTAAAGTAATAAATATGTGAGGCTAAATATGTCAGGCAAAGCCTCTTCTTTCACTTTACATTTAAACACTACTTTGTGTTGGTCTATCACAACAGATAATTAAATAATAAATACATTTACCCGTTGACGTTTGTTATACATAGCAATATAGCAAAACACGTTTTTTTACACTTTCCACTGTATGAGCCACATGCATTTGTAGCTCAGACAAGTATTTATTTTCTGTTGCCTGGTGCTGTCTGACTTTTAAGCTGCAAAGTGCTTAACTGTGGTCTGCAGGTAGCCATTAAATATCCACGTCTGCTGTTTGGCTGGAGTGCCGTTAGGTTGTTTGAGTGTGGGAGCGCTTTTTCTCCACTGCTTGCAACAACTGACACCAAAAGTGAACACATTTATGGATCTTTAAACCCAAAACAATAACCTCAGACAAATCTACTAGGCCATAATTATTGACTTAAGCACTTTTAAAGTACCACTCCTAATGTTGCTGCAGGACCATGTATAAACCTGTACTTAAAATATATTATTGAATCTCTCTCTCTCTCTCTCTCTCTCTCTCTCTGGTCAGCTAATTGGAGAAATATGACCAAAGGAAGGAGCTCATTCATCGCTCAACAAAGTCTTACTCGTCAGTGGTTTAATGCAAGTGGGCTGAAATCGGTCAAAAAAAAAATCATCTATGGACCAGCAATCAGATTTGGAGCTTTACCTCATCGGTGGTGACACACTGCTGTGAAAGCTGGTTAAGATGAGTCCAGACTGTGTTCCTCAGGAAGTTAATACGCTCCACTGATTGTTTTTCAAACATCTGGAAATTAAACAAAAATATTTGCACTTCAGCTCATTGTGTATCAAATGGTTGCGGTTCGTTTATGACCGGTATGAGGAAGTCATTCTAGCCTCACCTCGCATGCGTTTACATGGTCCTTCAGCCAGTCGTCTCTAATTTTTCCCAGAGTTATATTATTCTGTTGGTATAATTTGTCTGCCAATAAAAAAAGAGATACATCACTATGAACGTTCAGCTAGATCACTCCTATGTGGGAGAATTTCAGTACTTTTTAGTGAAACCTGCTGATCAGCATGTATGATACATTTTTTGTACGTTTGATTTAACTTTTTTAAGTACACTTAGCTGGTAAAATGCACAATGCCTAATCTGTCCTCAATTAATTTAGCATCTTGCCCAATTTAATTGAATCAATGCAAAACTATAAGGAAGCCTTAAAAGGTGCAGTAACTTTCTTTTAGCTTCTATATATTCTATTATATAGATTTGTATAACAGCACAAATTTAATGAGGATTTGCAGCAACTACAATATTACAACTGTCAGCAGGTCTGCAGCAACACTGGTTATGCATCTAAACCATCTAGGTTAAACCCACTGGGATTATTTAGGCTCTTTTTGAATTTGAATACCAGCATTGAGGCAAAGTCATGGTCTCAGATTTTTTTTCTTAGATTGATCTTAGATTTCTGTTATTATGTTGTTTCTGTTAGCGTATAGCGTTAAGATCACTGTTTAATTTAGAATGTAAGAAATCTAAGGATGACGAGGCAACGCTGTGTGTAAAATAAGCAACAAAAAAACAAAAATAGTTCCACCAGAATTAAATGGAGTTTTAGGAATCCAGCCCAGATCTAAAACTGCAAAAAAAGAAATGTGCCATGTTACTGGACAAAAAGCTGTGAACAAGAAAAGGTCTTGGGCAATATTATTAAGTAACAATCTGAGGAATCCTACCAAAAAAAAACTGTTTAAAGGTGCTTCAGGGCTTTAGATTCAGTTAGATTCAGAATTGTGAAAAGCTTTGTAAAGTATATCCATGGAGTCTTTACATGATTAAGGTATTTTCCTTTGGGATTAGATTGATCAAGTGACACACAACATTCAGTAAAGCACCAGTTTATGCCTGAGTTCAAGGGTCTGACTTCATTTTGAACAGAGTAAATCAAGTCACACATTAATGCACTCTAGTCAGTCCAACATTGCTTACTAATTTACCTGCTTCCTCTGCGTTCAGTTTTGCCTGCTGAGCCTTTAGGTTGAGCTGGAAGACAATAAACAGCATCACTATTAATGAGGCATATGTCTACATAAAACAAATCTAAAAAAGCACAGAGATTTTAAAAAATAATGATATAATGAATGTAGTATAGGCTTAGTCTATAATCATTAGTCTATAGTGATTTATTCTTGCAAGCAAACATATAAGACAGTTCACAGTTTCAGGTTAGTGTTATCTTTTTTAGAGTCACATTACGATGGTTTGTCTGCGTACCTTTTCAACAAGCTTGGTGTTGTTGGTGTTAGTGTTTCTGTTCATGTTCTGATCTGCTTCTTCTTTGTCACGACACTTCTGCTCGTATGTTTTCTTGGACTGGGCACACAACCACAGTATTTAGGAAGTGTCAAAATTCTGAACACATTGTTACCACAAAGATTAATAAAACACGGAGGACATTATGTATACACTGTCTTTTTGTACTCATAGTGATCACTCAAAGAGCTTACACTGGAGCCACATTCACCCACTAGCACCCACAGAAAAATAAACGTGCAGAGATCGGTAAGCAACTTGGGTTTAGTTGCCTTTCCCAGAGGCACATCGACATGTGACAGAAGGGCAATGGAATCAAAACTCCTCTACCCACTAACACTCAGTCTCGTATTTGCTAAATAATTGTAATAATAATAGTCATCAAATATCTTCCTCTTTTGCATGTTTCTTTACTTTTAACCAGGATTTTTTTTTTATGTTGTAATTAGGTTTTCACTCAACTAAAAATAACTTCCTTTCTCAAAGTGGAAGTAAAGAAGTAGGAATTTTACACAAGCCTAAAACTTCATTTTACATGACAGGTTGCACAACAGCAGTAGTGGACACTTTTGTTATTACTTGTACTTATGGAAGTATTTTAGCTGTGAACAATTAAAAACCAGACAACAACAAAAAATAAAAAATAAAACCCTGAACTTATCAGCAGCTCTTTTAGGGATATGTGAAAGATTTAAAATAAACACATTTTTGTTGTTGCCGAAGTTTTATCTTACATCTATTAATTAATTATTAGTAGATATATTCCGGTTAAAGTTTTCTCTTTTAATTTATAGAAGGCAGTCAAAAAGCAACTTTAAGCAACTTTAAAAAAACAAGTGAAACATTCAGAGAATAGTTAACAGAAACCACTTGAAGAAATATGGCATGTTAAACAGGGAAAAAATGTATCTTATTATTCTAAAACAATCAATAATAATGGGCAAAAAAGAAATCCCATACTCCAACGTGTCTCTCTGCTCAGCTTTCTATATTGCCAGACAGATTTTAAGAGGAACAGCGAAAGTAAATCAGATGGATTAGCAGTGCTCGCCATCAACTTGCGTCATACAGGAGATCTTACTGTGTTTAGACTGCCTGGGTATAGAGCTGTTAGCATATAATTAAAGTCATGAGTAACACTGTCTTCAGTCAGAGGCCTCTCTAACGTAAGAATGACTGCTTACCGAGATTCCCTGTCCACAATATCACCATCCCAAAAAAACTGTGTCAAGATACTTGGAGGGCATTAGTTAAAAAAAAAACAACAAACAAATCACATCCCTTTTGTTTAAGAAAAAAATCTAAATTTAATGAAGTATACCATTATTTGGTTTCAGTGTCACTTCAACTCAATTGTTGAATGACGTTTGAACTATTTTCATTTTCATTTGTTGCAACAGCAGTTTGTTTTAAATGAATTTGTTGTGACGATAGTTATAGCCTTGGCAAATATGTACAAATTTAGCAATTATTTCTAAAAACTTTGATACAAAAGAAGTACTCTAATTAAAGCATGGGTTGTCTAACATTTTTTAGTGCTCTATACTCACATCCATAGTCTTCTTAAACTGTGAAGACTTCAGTTTATGGAGCGCATCCATCTGTTGTTCTATCTGAATAATAATAAAAAGACATTATTGATACATTAAAGAAATTCAGGCCACCTAAGTACATCATGGAATTGGAAAGAGCGTCAACCTTCTTTCGAGCGTCTTTCTGCTTTTCTCTGAATTCTTCCACTTTCTTGGCCTCCTCCCTCATGTTCTGGGCCAGTTGAAGGTGTGATAGACTAACATGTTCAGTCTCTTTAAACAAAAAGAAAAAACATGTTTTTAGTTGCATTCAGTATACATAGAAATACCATATTGCTTTAGTTTTAAAGCACTTACGTAGTTTGAACACATCCAGGGATCTTTTTAATGTGCTAAAAACATAAAAGTAAAACAGAGCATTTATAAAACACTGTAACAGATTAACCTGTAAAATTTGAGCACTTTTTAATTTTAAGGGCCTGTTAAATTGACCCTAATGTCTTGCATTGTCTTCCGATGGAAATGCATTCCTTTTTTTTGTCATAGTGGACGAATATTAAGACTAATAACGCACCATTAGAGCAAATACCATCATCTCCACCTATTCTCTATACTTTCTCTTAACACTTACATATTTTGACAGGAACAAAAGTAAGCCTGAAATGTGACTAAAATGGGAACTTATGTTGCTGAACAAGTTGCGTGTTGGCAGTGGCAACTTGAACTTGACAGAGTACAAAGCAATCAGGAAACTGAAAAAATGACCAGTAGCTTCACCTATTTTAACTTAAACTGTATGGCCACGTTTAATTCCCCTTGGGGATTAAAAAATATATTTTTAAAATGCAGAACAAACAGCACCAAATTCAGTTCTGCAAAGATATAGTCACAGGTTTAATAGTAAAGCTATCGTGTGCTGTGTTTATAATTGGTTAAACATGTTGTTAGCGGCATCTAGGCTCAAAGGTTGCTTACTTCATCTCGTTGTGTCCACAGACCTTCTTTGACAAACTGAGCAGGTCTTTGGCGTACCTCTCTTCGATCGATGCCCTGAAAGACACAGTAGACCAACTGTGAATTCTTTAAGTCAGCAGATGTATAAAATGTAGCAAAAGTAACGTTCCAACATATTTTATCGCAAGGTTTAGGTTTTAAGTGTATGGAGAAATATACATGCTTCTTTCAACAATTTATGAATAAAATCAAAATCTACAAAGCTTCAGTTTCCAACACTTTTAAACACATGTAGACTGAAGTAGTTTTCTTATTATTTTTTGTAAAAAGGTTACAACAAAGTAGATTGAGAAATTTGTCGAAAGCTATTGATATTTTGAGCCGTTCTGTCTGCATGCTAAGGAGCAATGTTCTGCTGCCAATAAACCTCTTCTCTAATTTAGAGTCTTTTGCCACATAACTTTCTTTCAGTTTTACCCTGTAAATATATTTGATGAATGTAATGTTTTATGATGCCTGGTTTAGGAAAGCAGATGCAAATTAGCTATTGGGCTAATTCTGGCATACTTACGTTGAAGTTTTCCGGATATGTTGAATAATAGGCATGGTCTCGATTTGATACGTAAATCTATTAAATACAATAAATGAAATGAAATTGAACTGATTTTGCTAATGTTTTGACCAACTCATCCATCCTGCTAAAGAGAAAATCCCCCACACCATGATGGTGCCAATTTAATCTGTGTTATCATTTTTTGTTACTTTTTTAATCACATTTCACAAGAGCAACATTTTGCACACACTTGCTGGTCAACAAACAGGAACTCTTATTGACTTTTTTCAGAAACATATTTTTGTTCCTTCGTTAATTTGCATAGATATTATGTTTATTGAATGCAAGAACAAATAATAACAATAGTTCTTCCACATGCTTTTTAGTAAGCGTGCATTCATGTGATACACCTTAAGTTTTCAGATGATGAATTGGAGATCCCTCGGTTAGATGTTAAGATCTTGGAAAGCTGTTTAATAACTACTGCATAGACTAAACATATAAAACACACACCCTGGTCATACCAACCATTCAATGTGCTTTTAAAGTAGAACCACATTCACTCATCTGTACTCTATGGTTCATACACAGGATTGTGTTCTGGTATATGAATGTTGTAAATTTATTCCTTGGTCTTCATTGTGCTCTTTGTTCACTCTCCAACAATCATCTGAGGCCTTAACAAACGACGACAGAACTTATATTAAGGTTAAATTTCACACTGGTATGGTGTATTGCTAATTTGGTCAGTTGTACTTTATATTCGTTTTTGCTTTCAGAGTAAAGGGACAGAATACAAAAGGACTGCGAATGGAGCATGTGTTGGTTTCTCAAAAGTAAACATTCAAAAATATATAAGTTTCTAACTGTAGCTCTGCATAATATGGACATGTTCATATATGTATATTTGCAATTCAAATTCTTCTTTGACTGATAGGCAAAAAGTAAGTAAATTGGCTTAACAAGGCACCATGGACCTTTACAACTCTTCACTAAGACAATGCATCACAATGCATGAAACCAGTGTAGAGTTGCTCCTGTGTATTTGATTTCTTTAACAACACAGCAAAAAAATACTTATAAAACATATACCTAAACTAGTCACCTGTAAAATAAGTTTACTTGTAAAGTTTAAGGAGCAACTTGTAAACCTAAATTGATTACTTACTTTTTTATATCCATCGGACTAGGACCAAGTTCAGCTTGTTGCACCGCAATTAAGTAATTAAAAACAGCAGCATCTTACCAAAGCTCGAAACAGAGTCTCTGTTTTATTTTAGTACTAATAAACTTTGAATAGTTCATTGATTAACTAATCCTAACAAATAAGCAATCACACACAGCCTGTGCAAAAAAAGGTCTAGCAATATTTTGGAAATGAAAAATCGAAGTTTGAATTTGTTTGAATTTAGTTTTTAGTATTAGGGGTGCTGGCTATTTTAGCTTGGTAATATATCTTTAAAGCAACAGCCATGTTTAAAAGTCTTACTTCTTGTATTTTGTAGATGATTTTGGTCCAGAAATGCTTTATTTTTTAATTTAAGGAACTTTCCGTTATGTTATTACTCAATCTGTTTGCTTTGCTATTTCCAAACTTTGTCAACGTGCACCATAATGACAAGAACGCTATGCCGTGTACTGAATCATAAATAAGCACCTCAGTCATTTACGTTACTTTAGCTTATGCAAGTAGCAAATAAAACAGGTGTTATTGTGGCCGTCCGTTTTATAGATAGAGCGAGGTAGATTATTTACTAGGGAGGAAGCAGGAATTTAGCATGAATTTAGAACACATGACTTTGTGTGAGCACAATAAGTCTAAAGAGGATTCATACACATGCACTGTTTAACTTAAACAATGTCAAAATGTCATACAGGTATTACATTTACTCAAGAAAAAGCACCAACCTTTCAATGTCATAACCATCAGTATCTACACAATGAAGTCTACAGCTCCTGTTGTTTCAGCTTTCACTTTTACCTCTTTCTTTTGGCTACTATTACCGGCATCTGGACAGGTTTCCACAGACTGACAACAGTCTAAATGAGCAGAATCAGTTAGATCTAACCTGGCTTTCATGAAGTCTTCCACCTCCTTGCATGTTCTTTTTCCGTCATTGAGATACTGAGTGATGGCATCGTAGCCGGCAGTGGAGGTCAGATCTTGATGCTATTGGAACATTAAAAAAAGGCCTTCTTAGTTGTTCTCTAAACGTCCTTAACAGTAAACAAATGTTCTGCTTAGACTTAAGATATCTTGCGGAGATCTTACACGTTGCATCTTTGCCATAACGGTCTGTATGTACACTTCCTTTGTATGATGTAAAAACAGCTATACTGCAGCTGTGATTTGATGAGAGACTTTCTTGACAATGTTTTAATTGTGTATCAGCTGAATATATATACAATACTAATGTATCAATCATCTGAAACACGAGTTCTCAGTTAAATTGTCTAAAAGTTTTAAATTCAAAAGTTAGTAACTGAAGCGCATAAACTTTATTAATCGACTTCAATTAGAAAATAAAGTCCTCACCCAGAAGGAATCCTTGAAATGAAGGTCCTTCATGACTGAAACGCAGCAGGCAGCAAACAGGAGGGTTTACTAGAGCTACTCTTCAAATGAGCATGTACCCTCTGTGACTCACAGTGCCTGTCAAGTGTAACATATGCCAGGTCGGAGTGCGGCAGGCACAGTAATGCTGACAGTAACAAATGGGTGGGTACCTCAAATTGAGTTTGAGTGTGCTGCGATCTGCTGGCTGTATGTAGCAATTAATATATTTTACACAGTTCTTGAATTTAAAAGTTGTATTTTGGTATGTGAAACCTTTGTCTAAAAAAATGCTGATTTTCTTTTTTAAAAAAGATTTAACATAAAACTGCAATTGCGCAAGGCGTTACCTGAACCACTAAGAATATATATTTCATTTTTTTTTATTTTCACTAAAACAGGGTAATCCTGAAAGAAAGCCTGTTTGGCTGTAAAAAACTTGTATGTAGAGAAAGTTCAGCTTCCAGCACCAGGACAACAAACTTAAACAGAAGTGCCATTATTTAGTGCTGGGATGTTTGACCCAAAAGATTACATACCTATAGGCTACTTCCATACCTTTAGTAAAAGCCGGCCCAAGGCAAATAGCGAACTAAGCACCGGCTTAGGGCCCCAAGGCCACTAGGGGGACCCCAAGAGCAGTTTAAAAAATAATAATTTATTTGTTATTTTTTCCATGCTTAATTAATGATAATTGTATGTGCCTTTGCCTCTAGAAAAGCCAGAAAGCACAGGTTTTAGGAGTGGGCGGAATATTGAGGAAGAACAAGGGTACTGGAAGTCAAATGTGAGCAATAATGGTGTTTATTTTCTGTAGTTTTTTTTTTTTTTTTGTCTTACCTTGTCTCACGTAGCTTCATTTATATTATTAAGTACTTGGATGAAATGTATTGTTTAATTATTCTTTATGTTTTTGTACAATTGACTTTTTTGTTATTTTTATATATCTATGTGTTATTTTTTGCCTGTTTTTATTGTTCTTTCACTAAAACCTGTTGTTGCACATTGCTGTTACACTTTTTTAAAACCAGAATGTTGGAATGTTCTGTAAAAAAAAAACAGGCCACTCTTGTAGCTTTATGAGTGTTTCCTTAAACATTATTAACCGTATATTATTCACATTATTATTGCATTGTTATTACTTATATTTGTGATTATTTTACCTTTGGAGAAACAGCAATGGCATAATTTAAACATGTGTAAAGACATGTCAGGCTGTCAATAGACGGTAAACATTACTGCTACAGCTGCTTTAAGTTTCTTGTAGGTGTGTGAATGATCAACAAGCGATATTCACGGAAATAGAGGGCCCCAAAATCAAATTCTGCTTAGGGTCCCATGGAGGCTTGAGGCGGCCCTGCCTATAGTATTAACTTCAGCAGTGTAAAAAAAAACAATGTGGAAATGTCATATTTCTTGTCTTATGTCCACATAATTGGCACATTTTTTCCCTTCTCTCTGTTAAAGTGTTAGAATTGACTTATTGTGATTATCTGTGTTTGAATTTATGTCAGCTAATTAGCAGAGACCTGACTATCCATTATGACAGTAGGAATGGGTCAGAACTCCAGCAAAAAATAATATCAGGCTTGTATAAAAAAAAAACATACAAAATATTTTACCCAGGTCATACAGCTAAAAAGCTAATTTACTAAATAATAAGGAAATGTATGTACAAACATCATAACAAGTTAATCTCCCATTAATCTGCCATCTTTCTTTCTCTAATTATTGTGACATTTAACATAATATCGGTAATTCCAAGTAATTTAAACCAAGGGAGGTGTTATCTGAATCAACTTCAGACGGTGAAGAAAAAAAAAGTGAAAATCTTTTTATTCAATGTAGGTTTCGACTGTACTTTTTTGTTGTCATGTTTACTGTAATCCCCCCCAAAAATAGTGCAGCATTATTATGCTGAAACCATTCACCTTTACGGTGCGGCTACTTTCTTGTCATCTCTGTTTCTTGTACTTGAGTAAAATAGAGTAGAATCAGTAAAGCTTCAAGTAAAAGATACAGAAATATTCATATTTATTGTTTAATAGATATTGTTTGATGAAAAGCCCCAGATATAATCTGTTGAATCGAATTTGATATCACAAGATAAATTGATAACCTCACAAACTGACACTTTTTTTTTCTTTGCAAATTTAGAGAACATTGAAATAATTTCTATTTGACTATATAGGGCAAATGTGTGAAGCTTTGCTACATATTATTCAATCAGCAGCTGTTTTGCAACAACCATCATGTTCATGTTCAGCATAATTCATCTCTCTAGTACATTACCTTCAGTACGCTATGATAAAGCCAGCACAAAAACATTTTTTTCTACTCTTATGAGCTGCGGACACGCCTTCTTCCAGCATGTGACCAGCTTGTCCTGTTTGTAACTTACAACGTGGAAGAAGTCAGAAATGCGGAAGAAGCACTTTAGCATTTTTCACATTTATCCTTTACCTCCAATGAATTTACCATTGCGTACATAATAATGAGGTTTTTCATGTTAAAAAGAGAATTTAAAGGTTTATAAGTGTGTACTTGAGACTTTCCAGCTGCTGTGCTTTAAAAAAGTATTTTTCTTCTTCCAAATTTTTGATTTCATTTTATTTGAGTGAAAGCAAGCCATCTAACTCAATGTGAAAAATTAGGGCAGCTGTGCCCTCCAGCATATTTTGTTGCTGTCATTGAGTCTATTATATCTACTTGGAGGAATTTTGGCTCATTTTTTCATGCAGAACTGTCTTAATTAATCTGTACAGAAGGGTTTTATGAGGGTAAATGACATGCCACAGGCTCTCAATTAGACTTGTTTATTTGTATTTGAGCTATTCAGATATGCTGCTTCTGTTTTGCTTCGTATATTAAGACGATAAACAAAAACATACTTTTCGGACAATAAATCAAATGAATAATCAAAGTCACTACTACTCCTACTAAGAAAATAATAATAGTGTGTTTTATTTGTAAGTGCCTTTTAGGACACTCATAAAACACTTTACAGTAACAAACTGACAATAAAATCAGACAAAAAGACATTACTGTTACATTAAAATGCAAAAGTAACTAAGAATGAATCTAAACAGCAGGATTTTCAGAGCTGGTTTAAACAGAGATAACCAATGATCTAAAAGTTGGTTCAAAACTTAAGGAGCAGAGCGACTGAATGCCCTAAAGCAAGGATGGTACAGTAAGAGGGGGGAAAAGGCACAGAAAGGATTGGGTAGAAACCAGGTCTGAGAAAAACGAGGAGCGAGACATGTTAAAATACTCACTAAATGTATTGAGCAGATTAATTTCTGGATGAGGCATAACTTTCTTTAACTAAATCAAAACAAAACTAAAATATTAGTGTTCGGACCAAAAGAACATAGATTAAAAAGAATCCCTCACCTTCAATCTCTTCTCCTGAAAAAGCCACAAATCTGGGGGTGCTCATGGATCCAGATCTGAACCTAGATAACCACATGAAACCTATCATAAAAACATCATATTACCATCTCAGAAATATTGCTACAATCAGACGACTAATGTCCCCACAAGATTCTGTGAAATTAGTCCATGCCTTTGTCTTTATTAGACTCGATTATTGCAATGCCATTTTCCCTGGATTACCAAAAAAAGAAATAAAACAGCTCCAGCTCCTCCAGAATGCCGCTGCAAGAGTCCTAACTAAAACAAAAAGAGATCAGCATATCAGTCCAGTTCTAAGATCCCTGCACTTGCTGCCCGTTGCTCGGAGAGTAGAATTTAAAATCTCCTTAATAGTTTATAAAGCACTTCACAATAGAAACTCAGACTACATTTCAGATCTTCTTCAACCCTATATACCAGTCAGACATCAGAATCAAACCTATTAACTATACCTAGAGTCAGAACTAAACATGGTGAAGCAGCTTTTAGCTACTATGCTCCAACACTCTGGAATAAGCTTCCTGCTCACTGTACATTGGATTTATTCAAAACAAGATTAAAAACCTCTTAAATTTTTATTCTACTAATTCACTATATTTATATGAATTCTTGCTCTGTTTATTTTTAATCTGCTTGATCTTTTATTACTATTTTTATTTTCTTGTTGTGTGTTTTGTTTTTAACTTTTGTGTACAAGCACTTTGAATTGTCTTTGGCTGAAAGGTGCTATATAAATAAAGTTGCCTTGCCTTGCCTAGAAAGTCAGACAAATATGTTGCCAACAAACTGTGGATAGCTTGGTAGGGGTGAAGAAGAATTTCAGATCTATTTGTCATGGACTTACGGTATGCATTCACATTAGTATTGTCACCAAAGATAAATTAAAAAACTGTATAAATTCATCTTCCAAACAGAATTATTTTTTGGTTTGCAGGTACTTTGATATTGTTGCAACCTAAACAACAGGCGTCACTTCACCTGATTGTACAAGGAAGTGTATTTGATGGTACTTTCCCTTTCGAGTGATCTACAGAGCATGTACTGGCATGTTCACATTACCAGAGGTATCCTCAGATTTCCATTTTCACCTTTTAATATAAAGGTCTATCTTATGTCCATCATGCTGTTGACCACATGGCCGTTCGTTGCATTATTTCTTTGTACTCAGTCCACATAATGTCAGCAGTGTTCTGTTCTTTTGGGTTGTTATCCTATTAGCACACAAAAACAATCCTCATGTGAACTGTTTAAGCTGTACACTTACATAAATCCATCTTTCTGATAGGCAAGATCACATACATGCATCTTCTAGACATCTAGCCAAACATAGCTGTTTGAAATGATGTCATCTTGCATCATGTGATGCGCTGCAGTTGTTTACTTTCAGTAAGGTGCTGCTAGACACTCATTAAAAACCCAAATATTTAGTCTTTGAATAGGTTCATTGTTTTCTTGTTTTTTTTGTGTTATCACACTTCACAGACAGACGTGTGTAATACATAATGCACACATAGTACATGTGTTGTATAATACTTTGCTGATTAGAGAAGTTTATAACATCATTGTAAACAAGTCCATATAGTGGGAGGAGCTGGACTTCAGCGGATTCCTCTGCTCGACGTCACAAAACTACTTAAGCTCCACTTCCTATGAAAAGCTACAACTCGTTCTTCCTCCTCAAAACAACACAGCCGGCGTTTAAACGCTCCGTGATCGAAAAACACTGAACATCTGAAACTTTCTGGTCAAAGATGACAGTCAAAGTGGAAAACCACGGTGAGTGAAAAATACATTTTGTATGAACCTGTTTAACGAAAGCTCTGTTTTTTGTCTTGTCTGATTGTAACCGGGACTGTTTTCTCCTCCCCCACAGACCTTGCCACCACCGTTGAGCTCTGCTCACGCGAGCTCCGACAAGTCGGAGACAAACTGTACTGGAGATACAAACTACTGGAACTACTGCTCAAGAACTATGAGACTGTCACCAAGACAAAGTGAAACGTCAGGTTGATACATACTGGAAGGAATCATGAATATAAGAGGGACAGAGCCAACACCAAAAAAACAAGCCATGGATCTCAACCGATTACTGGAAATGACGCAGCGAAACTCGGGGAGGGATGTCCACCGTTGACACATCTGATGGCAGTCGCCACTGTGGACTTTGGAGTGGAATTAAGATTGGAGACAGAAATCTGTGACAGGTTGTTGATCCGGCAGCTGACTGAAAAAAAAAAAGAAGAGTGACTACATGGCGGTAATCTGCTGAAGATAATGGAAATGGGACTCATATACGACCATGCACTAAATCGTAGTTACGGCATGCCCGTCTTATACTTTCAGCAAAAGTCAAAGGTGACGATACAAATCTGTTAAAAAGGTTACAAATGAAACTATTTCTTGAAAAAAAAAAAGTTGTGGATAGTTAATGAAAGATTTACATGCAAGTTACTTGTGCTATTTCTGTTTAATGGGAAACGGGTATCCTTTATGAATATCAATGGTTGTTTTTCTATTTATTGTTTTATGTATTTATGAACTTTTTAAGTTTTTGTAAGGTAAATTTTTATTAGCTTTCGTGCAACCTAATTGATGGAAGATGATATTATCTTTCACAGCATTATACAGATTTTTGTCATAGAGTGCATTTGAAATACTATCCTTGAAATGTAGCAGAAAACCTGACTAAGTCCAGGTATATCTTTGAATGTCTAATGCTAAGGATGCTGTATTTAATGCCAATAACTTTTTTAGAGTCTGATACTTGGACCTTAATAATAAATCTTCCTCAATACCACTGCTACTAAACTGTCTTTTTTGCGACAGAGGGATTATACTCAGGGGTTACCTAATTATTTTAGTAAAAAATAAATAAAAAAATACCAGGCACTGAAACAAACAAGACTACTTGTTAGACTGGGATTTATCTTGTTACGAGATTCGTTAATAATTGCTAATTCAGACTACTATTTTTCATCAGTAGTTCTTCCCTATATCAGTGTATAATAAAGAAATACCAAGACATTTTTATTTGCCAAATACTATAATAATCACAATCACTGCAAAAATAGGCCAGAGATGTGTTCATGAGTGTCTTATACAACAGTTGATTATTATTTCTAAACAATTAGGGTTCAAAAAGATAACAGTTTATCTTTTTGAGCAATTTCTAGATGCTTGAAGGTATTCTGTGCATCTGTTAAAACAATTAAGTATAGATAGGACAGGGAATTTCCAAATGCCAGGATAAAGATAGTTTCTGTGTCCAAGATATTAACTTGTTTATGTCCCAAATGTGCATATCGACTACAGGAAAAATGTCGTAGAGCTTGTTAATATTCAGGCTGGCAGGTTAATATTCTTATCCTTATTGAAACATGTCCCGTACTGACGCTGTTTTTCGAATGCAGACCCAATGAGAAAATCACATTTTTAGTGAATCTTTATCCCAACTGTGAATTATGAATGTGGCAAATTATGATGTCAGGCTCTTCTGCAACAGGACAGATGTGTGCCCTTCATAAAATAGATGGCACCATGAGGAAAGAACATTATGTAGATAAACTGAAGCAATATAAGACACCAGCTAAAAAGTTAAAGCTAGGGCAATATTTGCTCTTCCAAATTAACAATGCCCCCAAGCATGCTGCCAAAGTGGTTACAATATCGAATAAGGTCAACAAAGGAAATATTTTGGCAGGACCATCATAAAGCCCTGATCTCAATACTATTGAGAATTTATGTGCGGGTGTTTAAAGTTGTGTCAAATAAAAAGTTAGACTGTAGCCTAGAAATTTGACTTAATTACACCAGTTGTGCCAAAATAAATTTGTAAAAAGCTTGTGGAAAAGTCCCCAAAACATTTAACCAAAAACATACAGTACTAAAGAAATGTAAATTAACTTCAGATGGTTAAGACATCAATAAATCGATCTCTCTCTCATCATCTGGCAAGTATTAAATATACTTTTTGGTTATTCACCCAGAGATAAAATAAGATAAGCTTGACCTGATTTAACTTTAGAAATTGAGGAGAAATATTCGTGTGCGGGACGTATAGGCTTTCAACACAATAGCAGGAAAACTATTTTTGAGAGTCAGTCTTGTGTACCACAAGATTGTTCCTTTTACAGAAGCAAATACAAAAAAAAAAAAAAAGGTTTAAACTGGTAAGGAGACATTTAGTGAAAGGTTAGGACAGTTCGAGAGGGATGGTCAAATGCTATCTTATCAAAAAAGGTGAGAGAAGCATCATTTCTAAAATGTAAAAAATGAGAGAAGGTAAAGAAAAAACACAAAGGACTCAAATTATCATAACAAGGCTTCCCCCTAGTGGAAAAAATAAGCAAACACACGTGCAGTTACAATTTTAACATTAAGAATATTGAAACATGGCTGGACTTTCCTCTTCTTTTAGACAGTTTGAGTGAACTTCATAGTTTACCTTGGTCCCACCATCTTCCATTAAATCCGATCAGCTTCCCTGGCATCCAGTTAATCTAGTGTTTTTCAACCACTGTGCCAGGGAACACTAGTGTGCCGGGGGTGATCGTTAGGTGTGCCGTGGAAATTATCCAATTTCACCTAGTTAGTCTAAGAAGATTGTTTAAAATAGTCTGCAAATAATATGCCATTTTGGAGTGTCTGTGTTGTAGTAGTGAGTAGCGGCGTAATCCTGTAATTTCCTTATCACGAGATGGCAATAGGTACAAAGCATTGTACGTTAAAATAAGAGTTAAGAGATAAAAATACATTTTTGTGTTTATTTGATTCATATTCAAGACACTTTGATAAGAATTACTAATATTTAATATATTAAATATGTAATATATGCGACTATAGAGTATCATTTGTTTACGTTTTTGGTTGGTGGTGGGCCTTGTGATTCTTTCAATGAAAACAGTGTACCTTGGCTCATAAAAGGTTGAAAAACACAGAGTTAAACAACAAACAGTTAACATGTAGGAAATTATCTGACTAGCTCACTTTCTTTCACGCAATTTGCAAAACATTTTTCTTGGTACCCCTCCGTTCCAGTAAAAAGCAGCCATATCTATACTTTGATTCAGGTATTAACTGATTGACTCAGGAGTTATCAATAGTCATTTCACAAGGTTAAGGGAGGTTTTTATGGGTATTGTTTGTACAAATGCACAACAAACTTTGAGCTTGAGTTTCCAATTAACCTCTACTTTGAAGTTTGCATTTGTAATATGACAGATTTGTTTAAGATCAAGCGTCACATGTAATATAGGATGACATGGTAAGACTCTGCAGTAAATGTTTAACTACATCTAATGACTGAGGATCGGAAACCCGTACTTACATTTTTATGCTCCAACATTTTAATCTATTGTATAAAACTCTCTTTCAAGGGTTAGGGTAATGCATTAAAAAACAACAACTAAGAAATACAACTTTAAATATTTCTAAAATAAACAAGGTATGACATAAATATGAGTGCAAATGTTTAGGGAAAACAATGTGAGCCATTTCGTTTGGAATAAAAACATCATCAAAACAGTGTGAATTCAGGCACTTAAAGGATCCTTACTTTATTTTCTGTGGTAATACAAAAAAAGCATACAGAATTATAGAGGATAGCAGAGTAGATCCCTTTCATTTGAATTCCATTAGATCATACACATAAAATGACTAATAATTACATACAAGCCTGTTCTCTGTAGCTACATCCTGTTAAGCACTCCGGCCCCTCCACCAATAGCATGCATGGTCTCTTTGCTGTAAACACATTGGAACAGTTCTTCATACCCGTCGGTATGTTGCATGAAGAAATCAAAAACCAAAAACAGAAAAAGAAAGGATGTAATCAGACAGAAAGTAATTTTATATTATACAAAGATTGCATCCACTAGAATGGATTCGTGATCAAACTTTTTAACGGTAAAATAAGAATTTGAGCCAACCAGCTTATGTTTTTGGTCTTCCTTTTTGTTCCAATGGACTTCATGTTCTATTCATCTGCCATTTATTTTGGCTAAAGAACCCCTTTAATCATTTTTATTGTGTTTTTCATTACAAAAATATGCACGTGATTCATGACTAGAAGTAAAAAAACAAAACAAAAAACCATATCAACTGCAAGATGTAACCTTTAAGGGTCGCCTGATACAAATACACTTCCTCTTCGCAGATTTGTTTTTTTTACCGATAATTCCCCGAAGTGACTTCCTCCGTAGACGGAAAACAGTTTCAAGTCAAGTTTGTGGATCTGCAAAGTGGGAAACTAAGGCCTGTGATTTTCGTACAACTCGATAATAATTTAAGCAGAACTGCACCGGAACACGTTTTCACGGGTGGTCGATGAGACGTACACAGTTAGGAGCCGCGTTTGTTATTATGAACAAAGAACAAGAAAAAAAAGGGGGAATCGACACCAGAATGTGTCAAACTTAAAACCCATCTAGCAGAAATATTCTCAGCCTATTTCTGTAAGTAACCCTTATAACTCTTATGCTCAGAAATGCTCATCTGAGATTAGTTTCTGCTGTCACCTTTGCATTTTAATTCACACTCAGAAAATGTAAGCAGCTCTTATTGATCAGAAGCAGTCTAACGTAGGGAGCTTTTCTTAACTTATTATTTTGTCGCTGTAGCTAAGACTAGTAATTTGTTTTTATGTTATGCAACCCTGTAAAATACCTATGAATACAATCCGATCTACAAGGGATGAGACTGAGCATAATAGGTGATAAATGAAAGGCTAGACCAAGCATCAGCAAGAAAATAATAATAATAAAAAAAGACAACAATTTTGAGACTTGCAAAATTTCTATCAACACAGAACAGATCCTAGCAAAAAAAAAAAAAAAAAGTTAACTAAAATTATATTTTTTTCTACTTAAATACACTTATGGGTAAATTCTTCATTTACGTATCAAATGTTCCACCTTACCGTCAGTGGTGCAAGAACTGAACTCGGGTGTTTTTTCTTTTTAGGTCCTGCTGTCTTCCTCAGGATGCGATGAGGAAGACAGCAGGAGGGAAAAGCATTCGAGGACAAAACAAAGTGAGAATCTGCGAAAAACATTCCGACAGTCTGTTTCTAAAAGTAATGGATGTAATTTCGCCTCAACACGGTGGGAATGTGCTGGGATGTGTGCGGAGGCCCCTCTCCGTGAGTGCAAACTCAGGTCTTGCAGGTCGTGTTCAGATCTCGAAGCAATAGACGTGATTTATGTTTTTCCTTTATTTGATGTGAAATTTGGCCCCCGGTCCGACTCCTCACATTCGCCACGACAGCCTCCGCCGGCTCTGCTCTCTGGCGCCCCCCCCCCCCATTGCGAGCACACTGCTCGTAGTGTTGATGTTTTTTGTTTTTGTTTGTTTCGTTTAAATAGATCCGTAGTCCGCGGTGGCAGATCACATACCTCACATTTGTGACAGCAGCCCCGTTGTCGTTCTCCATTCAGACACCATCCCATCCAATCAGCAGTTACTCGGTGAAGCCCACCACCAATCAGACTGCACTTTGTTAATATGGACTACCACCAAAAAAATGTCATCCGAAACAGATGTATGAACAGGCTCCTCAACCAGAACAGATTGTCTCATTTAAGCGAAGTCTGTCTCATTAAGTCCTTCAACCAATTAAATAACCCAGAACAAAGCCAGATCTTTTCAGTCTCAACCATTCAGGCGTTACTGTTTTTCTTTTTCATTTAGTAAAAGCAGCAACCACGGCCCACATGAGTTCGTTGGCGCTGGGCTTTGTGCTCTCCTTCTCAGGCTCCAGCTCCAGGAGGGTGTGGACCCTCTTCATGCCGACATCGTACTGCTCGTCCTGGAGCGGGGCGAAGGCGTTCTCGAGGACGTCCGACGAGTGAGCCAGAAGGATCAGGGAGAGCACGCGCTTGTCCATGCGATGGGGATCGTTGACCCACTTCTCCAAAACTGACTCTTGGACCTTCTTGACGAGACGCTACCGTAAATAAACAAAAACAGAAGAAGATGTTAGTTCAACTTAAGCACCAAAACGAGAAAACAGAAATACATTTGGTTAACGACTGCTACACTTAAAGAAAAGGGGAAGCCACACGATTACTAGCATTCAGCAAATCTTTAAGACTTACAACAAAGGTTAAGAGAGGAGCCCCAACCAAATCCAAACAGCAGACTCTTCTGAGTTTATATTGGCTTAAACATTAAATCTCCCCTCTGTGACTCTGTTGATATAAGATATCTTTAATAACGAAGGCTTTCCGTTTATGATACTACGAGTTCTTAAATTTTAAAAGGAAGCTTTACACGCCTTGTGTAACATTTTTTCCATAGGCAGTAACTCAAGCAAAAACACTTCCAACCCTAATAAAGCACTTGGCTAGGATTTTAATACTAGAGCTGCATCTTGTGATGGCAATAATCTTGGTAAATATTGCGAGGAGAATATCAGTTCTCTTATTTACCTTCTTTCTAATGTGTGCTTCAAGCCTTATACGATGATATTTTGGGTCTTGTGTGATGTTTTTCTGCCATGAGAACCTGTCCTACTGCCCGAATATTGGATCAGCATTAAAACATATTATTAATTTTTAGCTAACATTTACTGCTCTCCAAACAGTTCCTTTCAACATGAATATCACACACACTGATATTGCGTTGACGGTGTGTTCACAATAAATTTTACAGAAGAACTTTTTACCCACACAAAAGTTAAAATCTTTAGATTAATATCAAATTCAACATTATTTAATTATGAATGAATTTTACCTGTTTTAATTTTTTCTTTTAGTGACATCTGCAATCTAATTGAACTCTCTACAAATTCAAATAGCACATAGTTAAGACCACATATATTAAAATCCCTGTTTCATTTAAATTTGATTTGGCAAAAAGTTTTCTTCTAATAGGAAATCAAACGGGCAACTCTCAAAACCTGAAACAAAGTAAAAAAATTGGATGCCTTTATGTTATTTTATTGACATTTAATTAAAAGAACAACTAATAAAAAGCACTATGATTGTTAATCATTACAGCCTCTTCATTTTTTTATCTGAACAGCTTTTTGTATATTTCCACTATTATTTAGAGGATTTACCTTCAGCGATTTTACCATTTCCTGTTTACAGACCTTAAATTTAAATACATACGGCTCAATAAAACGCCTGACCACAGACCACATCTGTTTTGTGTACAGGCCTGCTAACTTATCGTTTTATAGAAATTTCCAGTTTAAAAAAACGTCAGGAAACAGTCACAAAAATTAACAACATGCCACCAAACACTTAAGGAAACACAGAGGAATGGGCGCCTGGGCAAAAACACAAAACAACTGAAACTGCAAATTCAGAGAAACTTGGTCCGGTCTGACGGAGATCCAATAAAATGAATTTGGATTTTAGTACTTCTTTTTTTTTTTGTCAGTACACCATTTTTAAAACCCGTGAGAAACAGAATATTCTTAGAAAGCATAATTTAGAAAAGTAGGACAAGAAATACCGGTCATACCTTTGGACATAGCCACCATTTCATTGTTTTTTTTAAACATTCAATCTTGTAAGAAACCTGAGCCAGCTGATAAAATGCTGATCTAGGGGCTAAAATCTAAAACCTCAGTGAACATAAATGTATCATGTATTCCTAATGACTTTGCAACACTGCCATGGTTGTTTTGGTGAGATTTAAAATGCAAACTGTTGGACGAGAGCAAGATGGAAACTAGAAACTTTTTGGTCTCAGAGGCTCTGATGAAGAATGTCATGAAGCATGATTGTCATGAAGCATGATTGCCTCTGAATAAATAAATCTAATGCAATACAGAATGCTGAACCTGAAATCGCCAGTTCAAATTCCCTTTAACCCTTTAGGCGCTGGAGTTTTTTTCCAAGAAATATACAATTTTGATATCAAGATTTCAAAAGGCTACATCTTTAAAGTGGTTTGAGATAAAGGTATAGAGTCAATGAGAAATATCTTCAGTATAAACCTAAATTCGGGATAGAAGTAAATTTTATTGTAAATTAGATTATTGTGACATCAACAGGTGCCGGCAAAATTGGAAAATGTCAATTCATCCTTTAAAAAAAGAGAAATGAAATCAAACGGCTCAGAATTTGTCAGATCGTCTCCACAATAACTAACAGGCTCATCAAAATTTAGGATCCACTCTTCCTCTTCCTTCAAGAACTGCCAGCCATCATCATTATCACCGCCGTGATTTACGGTGCGGCAGTGAACGCCACCATTAGCGGTGCGTTTTCCCCCGCGTTTTCATCCCCACTATATTCACCCCTATTTGCGGTGTTATGAGACCCTCTGCCACCCCGACCACGTCCCCTGCTTGGCGTTTGCAGGATGCTTCCACGCATCGTGAGTAAAAGGAAAAACAATCTTTCGCTCTGCTTTGCTCTCGTTACGCGCCACTGCTTCGCCGCTACGACTCTGCGCGGGAGGGTGTTTTACAAACTCGTTTGACTCAAACACTTTGATTAGAACCACGTCCACAAATGCTGTTCAGATACAGGCACATATGCCAGCTAACTCCTGGTGAAATGTATTAACAATATTTTAACCACATCTATAGATACAGCCTGTTTTATTCAGCAATGTTGCTTGTCGCAATGTTGCGACTTTGGCGCTTAAAAGGTTAACAAAGAACATGTTTTGCTTTAATGTAAATTTTATTTAATAAACAAAACACAAACAGCCTTAACAGAACACCCGGATTTGTAGTAAGATTAAACTACTCGCAACATGGCTCCATTTTCTTATGAGTTGACTTTTAAAAAGGCAACTGGTTTCCCTGGAGTTTATATTTGTGGTATAAGAATAGTTTAAAAAAATGTTTTCTGAAGTAGTTTTAAAGCTATGAAGACTTTTACAAGGCACACAATCCTAACCGCGCAAGCTACAAAGAAATTACACTTCAGTAGTAAGACTTTATCAAGATGAAACGCTGAAACTATGCAAAAAGATGTCAAACCTGTTGCAAATTAAACTGAGGGTGTGACTGCTTCACACACACACTAGAGCTGTCTGATACGACAGACGGCTAAAAGATGCTTTCATAGTTTAGATTACAAACCTATGATGCTTTTTTTAACCTCATATTACCAAGAAAAGCTAAACACTGACTCCTCATACCTGCTTGATGGTGCTGTTAGTGAGCGGATGCGTGGTCATGTCAAAAAGCAGGAAGTTCTGTTTCTCCGTGGTGAGGACCCCCTTCTCCACCAGGTTTTTAGCCAGACGCTCTCTGACGTTTCGGAGCTGGTAGTGGAGCTTCAGGGGATTCCAAGTCTCTCCTGGGAGTGAACAAAACCAAGCCTTAAATAACAGGGTTTCTACACGTGTCATTAAGTCAGCTTTCCAAGGTATTTTGTTGCCCCAAACCAACAGACCCATTTTGATCCTGTCACATCTCCAAGGGGATAGAAATCACACTTACAACTTAGCATAGTGTAGAGCAGTGTTAGTGTAGAGCAGTGTTTTTTCAACCTTTTTTGAGCCAAGGTACATTGTTTTCATTTAAAGAATTACGAGGCACACCACCAACCAAAAATTTGAACAAATGATACTCTATAGTCGCATATGTTAAATTTATAGTAATTCTTATCAAAGTGTTTTAATATGAATCAAATAAACATGTATTTTTTTATCATGTTTTATATCTCTTATTTCAAATTGCACTTAACATGTCCACTTCAAAAATATTCAGCAATTATCCAATTTCACGAAGATAATGTCCACGCCACACCTGAGTGCGTGGTTGAAAAACACTGGTGTAGAGAAACAATTAAAAGGTGGATGAATAGTGAGGTTAACCAACGTCTACCCTCAATTTTCTTGCAGCAGTACAGAATATGGCTGCAATCATTTCAGAAATTAAGGGAGAATGTTTGGAAATAATAAGCTAACATGATTCTGCAAGAGTATTGGTTATTTGTTGGGTTTCAGGTTTCAACACTGGAACCATAAACACTATTTCCTGCAAATGTTTTGATGCTGCCTGGATGGTCATCAGATCAGCCAACTCAATTATTTCACAATTACGTAAGTTGCCATCAGGCGACATTCATAGAGATTGTTGTACAATCCTTTTTTATTTAAATAGTATAAATAGCACTGGTGTAGCATTTGAACATTTCAAACTGGTGTTATAACGTATGCCATAAAGAGTTTGGTTAATAAATAACATTAAACATCAATTTAAATATACCTTTGCTCTGCTGTAGTTTTTTTTTTTTACTCTTAAATAAGTGCTCACTGTTTACAAGTTTAGATTACCTAATTTGACTGCCTTAAAAACGGCTTACAGTAAGTGACATAATGAAAATTTTAAACAATTCAACTTTAATTTATTATATACACTCCAAAGACAAATTAATTTTAGTTTAAAAAAAAGTTTAACCTGAAAGCATCTGCCAAAACCACAACACAAGGTACAAAAGTTAGCAAAAGTGACAAATTTAAAATTAAAATGGAGGGTATTTTGAAATTCCTAACCATTTAAAAGGTAAATTTAAGTTTATGCTCCTGCAGAAACTTTGAATAATAGCAACCAAAAAAGGAAAAACTACTTCACTAGCAGACCAAACCCAATCAGCACAAGATATTCAAATGAAAGCACATAATCCACTCGTCCAGTTTTATGACTGAACACTTGTTTTTTTTAGAAATGCTTATCTCACCGCTGAGGAGCTCTATCCAGCTCTGCACCGTCTCGGGAGGCTGAGTTTCTTTAATATGCTTCAAAGCCTCATCCAGCAGAACATCTCCTGTTGGAGCATCAGACTTGCAGATAACCTTCCAAAAAACAAAAACAAAAAAATTATTGTTTAAGAGGCTGAAAAAAGAAAATATAAAAGCAGCATGGCTTTGAACTGGATCCACGTCTTGTGCAAACAGGAATTACGAGAGAAGCAAGGAGTGCCTTAGTCTGGAGATAAAAACTTCCTTAAACCTCTTGAACTGCAAATGAAATAAAACAAAACAGGAAAAAAACAAAATGTTTACGATTATATATATATATATATACATATATATGTGTGTGTGTGTGTATATATATATATATATATATATATATATATATATATATATATATATATATATATATATATAT
>JAVLVB010000002.1:12580523-12590687 GCA_032876305.1 Orestias chungarensis
AAGCACATAGTTTGTCACAACTGACATTTCTTTTTGACCAGGGCCATTTATGTCAAAACTTAACTTTCACACAGTTATGACATCTGCCAACAGTGTCAAAGCCCTTCGGCTCTGCCTCTGGTTGTGACATAACATTCTTCACAGACAGCAGCAGGCTCTCCAGCTTTACGCATTCTTGTTTGCAAGACTTGGTATCAAATCTCTGATGTGGGTGTACTCTACTTTGGCTCCTCTGAAGTTAATTAATTAATGAATTAATTAACAAGGTTCTGCTTGTGATTTGGTGTTAGTAAATACTTAGCTGGTAAATTCACTTGCAATACAGTCAGGAGCAAACAATTTAATCCCATATTATAAAGTGTCAATTCAGCAAAATCATAAGAGCAAAATCCCCACACAGGAAGAGGGATAGACTTACTAGTACAACTTCTTCAAACACTGTCTACTGATTGCTAAACTAATTACTGTCCACCTTGCAATGTAATCTGGTCACTTTGTGCAAGAAGTTGTCGATTTATACTTTACTTTTTCTTTGTTTGACTCTCAAACAACCGATCTTAAGAAAATACAAATCTTTTTTAATTGTCTTTTATTTATTACCAATATAAAGTAAGTAATCCTTTTTTAATTAAATCATCCAACTGTAAAACTTAAATGTTTTGGCTATATATGAAAGCAGCCTTAAAATAAACTTAAAGCAAAACAAAAAAAATCTAAAATATGCTTATAAAACATCCCAAGAATAATTATCTCCACCTCTAGTTGTAAATGCTGGATGGAACAAAGATGTTTCTGGTGACTTACTGTTTTGACTATAGCTCAGACGGCAAAAACAATGGCTCTGCCACGGCTGAAAGTTTGCACTCTGTGGTAAGCTAAGTTCTGGTGATGATGATTTCCAGGAAGATTCCTGAGCTGATTTGAGCTGGAGGACAGACAGGAAATAACTACTTGGACACTGTGAAAGTGTTCGGTAGTCTTGACCAACTTCAACAGGTAACTGGATTGCTTGATTGTTTATGCACGTTTACGTCTATTCTAATAATTTATTCAAACAAAAGGTCACATTTTGCTCTCAATGGCATCGGCACATGCTCCTCATAAAAAATATCATGGTTTCTGTGTAAATCAGAATTCGTTTTATCCTTTACTGTTCTTGTCATTTCATTAATCTTCTGCGTTTCCTAGAATGCAGTATTGTGAGTGACCTCCTATTGAGCTGCTCACTCTGAATCCTTCATAACTTTAAATTGCGAGCACAATTTTCAGAATCCCCTTCTTCCAAACACCCCAGCGCCTCCAGCCATCCATCCTGTTTTCATGTCAGAAGTTATGCCAACAGATGACGACCCCCTGAGTGGAATACGATATGCTTTAGACATAATGATTGTGGGGTATGTCAGAATGTAATTCTGGAAACCAATTTTCGCGTTTCTCCACAAAAGAAGTCCTGTTAAGTAGCATGAGATGACATTTGCTATGAATTGATGCAGCATTAAACTGAAATTGGTGGTTTGTCTTGGTCTATAATGGTGTAAGGATATGAAAAAGGATTTTCCTATGATACATTTCTGAGTCAGGTTTACCCATAAGATGACATGAAGTGAAAATTATAAATCAGTCAATGATGCATGAAACGAAGAGACGATCAATACAAAGGTGTTTTTACAATGCATTATGGTTGAACCGCTTGCAGAGAGGCACAGCTGCTGTGTTTTGGCCCTCTGCAATCTGCAAACAATCCAGTGAAGCCCCACCAAATTTCCTGCAGAGAAACAACGACGTCTTGGGGCGCATTATAGTAGAGATCCAATTTCTGTTATTGTTAGACAAACAGAAAAATACAAACTGGTTTCAACTTTTGACTCTTCCTCCACAACATTGAGACTTGTTAAAGGATAACTATTTTTATATCATTGTTACTATAGTTATATTAGTTTTAGATCTAAGTTCCAGTGAACAACACTAGCATTGCAAATGTGAGTTGTATTCACAAGTCTGCCAAAATAATACTTCTCTTGTAAAATCGAACATGAGTTAAAGTGAGCATCCAAACAGTCGGCTTTCAGCAAAACAGACAAATCTATATATAGACAGATGGTGCAACTGTTATCACATTTTAGAGGAACCAAGAGTTTTCAAGTAACTGTCACTGGTTCATATTCATATCTTCGAGTGTCTACTTCCTATTTTATGTTTCCAAAGGTAAATAAATGGATGAATTTAAATACCAGAAACCTTATCTATGTTTCATCTCTGTATAAACTAATTCTATGACCTGGATAAACTTTAAAGAAAATGTATATTTATGTCGCAACTAGCAAATCTATGCACTATTCAGTCCTATTGTGTCTGGGGTTTCTTAAAGTGTATCTGTTATTTTATTGCATTTTATTGCTAAATACAATTGTCAACTTAAAATAATAATGAAAGTATTTTGTCCCTTATCAATAATTAAAAACATCTTTATTTTCATTGCTGCAGGTAAACCCTTCTAACCAGGGGTGGAATGGGACAAAAATTCTGCCCTGGTATGTTCTATACAGCCAACTACATTATCAGCGGATTCCAAGTCTACAAATCTCATAACATCTTCTCTCACAATACATTCAATGGCAATTGTTAATATTAAATTATATTACATGTTCTCAGCTTTAGTAGGGACAATACCAATAGATACTAATAAAACTCTTTTTGGAGTCAACAATTGACCTTTAAGAAACAAAACTCCAGCAGCTAAAACATTACAACATTGAAGAATCCACAGTAAAAATACATTTTATGAAACTTCAGTTATTTGTTAATGCATTTAACAACGCAAATTGTTGATTTCAGATTAGAAAAATTACAGTATAAATATAATAGTACAATCAAATGACCCATGATGATGTTTTAAAAGAAACAAAATAAAAAAGATAAAAAGATACCAAAATCTACTAATAAGCAGATTATAGTTAATATAAATCAAGGATAACTTTAACATTTTCCCCAGTTCGTAGCTGCTGTTGACTTGCAAACCACTGGAGCATGGTTCAGTCCTTCAATCTCTTTCATATTTTTACTTCATACTTTTATGTGGTACTGAATGGCTTTGGCAAACGAAGCAGTGAGTACAATCTGCTTCACATGTTGTTTATTAAACGTTTTCTTTGGTGTAGAGAGAGGATAACATACGGAGTTTACAACGTTTATCAGCACATGACTTCTTAGGTGGTAAAATAAACTCGTTGTACTGCTCCTTTAATGTTGATGGTTTTAAGACACGTTTTTAAAATGACGTGTATAAAGACTGTATATTCTTTATTTTTTAAATCCTATTTTACATGTATCATATCAAGAATATTAATGATATGATTAGACACAGTTGGATTGGACTGGTTTGAAATTGAACTCAAGGAAATTCTATACAATGAAATTAATGTGACATGTTTGGCTAAAATGTCTTGAAAAAACATTTATTTTTAAGTGTTACCACATAAATAAACTAAACTGATCTGAAGTGAATTGACCAGCCACAGCAAGGCATTACCTTGGAGTTTGCATTTTGTGCATGACTGTAGATAATTGTCTGTACCCTATGATAATGGAGCCATTGTTTCCCATCATACTGTTCTGAATAAACAATGAATTTTTATTGGGTTAAAGACTAATGAAGCAATTTTGTGAAACCAGTTGTTAAAAGAAGTGTTCATTTATGACCTAATTTTAGCACTCAGATAGTTTCCCATCGCAACTTTATTTTCAGTTTACTTTAATTTATATAACCATATGCTTATATTTTTTATTCTTATACTATGATTATAATCTTTATGCATTGATGTTGCATGTGCCCAAACCAATGATGTCATACTTCAGTGCTGTGTGACTATTTGTTTGACAGAGATGAAATTAGCATCTCTGTAACCGCTAGAAGTGACCCCGTTGTGTCTGTGATATAGACGGAGAACCAATTCTCGGGGTGTAACTGAAACTTCCTTGTTGTTGACAGAGTCAGAGGTTCTTGACCCTGTGTTGGTCGAGTGTGAAATGAAGCTCCAAATTCTGCCTAACACACAGGAAGAGGAGATGGAACGGATCCCTAATTGATGCTCACATATGTCAGACAATTGTTTTCCTTCACCAAGGGGGTGGAAACCTGGGTCACCTTTGAAGACCATTTTGATTTGACTTGTTCAAGGATCATTTTACATTTGCTCGAGTGTGGATCTGTTAACAAGAAAAGTGAATGTTTGTCAACATTTTGTTTGACAGCTAAAGCATAATCACAATAACTACTAGTCTATGGGGAAAAGGATCTAAAGGAAAAGGAATGGTTGAACCACTTACTTTTACTTTGTACCTAAATTCTTTGTTCACACTGTCTTTCAAAGCAACACTAAGTAACTTTTCAATTTTTATAAAATATTTTCATAACTTTTGTGATTATACATTGACTTAAAGCTCGTTGAATGACACCTTTGTCTTTGCCCGAGGAAGCTCCACTAAGCAACTTTTAGGAGTGTGGCAGGAACCCTGCCACACGAAACAACTACAAATATGCTGACTGCTTTATGGCACTTCCCCCGTTTCTTATTTTTATCATCATTGTATGACATTGTTTCATCCTTCACAAAGCCACTGGAAGCAGAAATGTACTTCAATCCAACTGCAGGCGACCAGCAGATCAGGATTTTACGATGCTTTACGCTAGTCCTCATGGAAAATGCAGTCTTCGTCAGGCAGAAAACTACTGTTTTGTCCACCGGCCGCCAAAATCAACCAAAACTGAAACTTCTTTAGTGTTGGTTTCAGTCTTTAAGCATTTGCTAAGATCGTTTCTACCTTTAATAAAATTCTTAATTTTCTCCTCAGCACATCTCATATTCGTTAGTCTATTCTAGTAAGTAAGCACCCAGGTATTTGAACTCCAATCATCTTTTTCTATGCTCAACTATTATAAAATATACCTTTGGGGATGTTTTTATTAAGTAGGAACACAGACAGTGGAGAAAGGAGAGTTCTGAAAGTAAAACCGGTAAATGCTGCAAAAGGCCTTTTACTGCAGTAAATGTTCACTGTCCACCAGGAAAACCCAAAACATACAGCCAGAATAGAGGTCCACTTATGGGTAGAAAGACTAGTCCAGACCAAAAACCACCTGAGAAAGACAATAAAATTGTTTTTGGTTTTGAGAGTCACTAATACGATCTTAGTCAATTATAACTACTTGAGCAATCAACAAACTTTTCAGTCTCTAGACACATACTTGTAAAAGATTACAGCTTGTTGAAATAATTGATGCATAAAATGAATTCCAGGTTTTCCTGACATATATTTTATTTTACATGTTTAGTCAACAATGTATCCGTTTCCTTCTGCCTCACATGTATAACATGCTCTACTTGATTCAGCCAAGAAACGTCACAAATATCTTGACATTTGTGGTTATCTCTTTAAATTGTATATAAAAAAAGGAAACAAACTCTTATGCATAGCGCTTTAGAGATGACTGAGCAATTATTTCCTATCTCCGAAAGGTCGTAAAACAACTGCAAAAAGGGCCGTATTATTTCCACGTGCTCATTGCTGTCTGGTTAGTGTCAGGGTGCAGAACAAAGTCAAAAGCTGTTCCAATCCAGAGTAATCAGAACGGATGGTACTGCTTTATTTCAATGTGAGCTGCCACACAAATTGCTTTTTCTCTGGAGTTTATCCTTTGGTGGTATTGCAAAGTCATTCCTATAAGTAACCCTGTCTGCTTTCAATAAAGGAAGCTCTACACTGATGCGCCATACGAAACTTGTCTTGTCTCTATTTTGCAGTGTCATACAGAGGTAAAAGTCATTTCTACAGCTATTCCCTGCATCAGCTAAGAACCAACAAATCCTAATATAGTCATATGAGAGTTCCTCCTGAACAAATATCAGCTGTTACCTTTTAGTATAGCTTTTTAGCATCTATGTTTACTTTATTTGTTTATTTTTCATTCAGTTTGCGCTTTATCTCGTCCAGTTGGCTCCAAAGCTTTACCACTATCCGTCATTTACTCACGGGCCCGCTGATAGTTGTATGATACATTTTAGCCACAGCTGCTGTTTGGCAGACTGATAGAAGCTAGGATGCCTCACAACTGGTGCCACTGCAAGCAAGCAAGGTGGGTGGTCTTAACCAAGTGTATTCCACTAGAACAGGACAACTGAGGCAGACAGAGCAGGTATTCAAACTGGCAACCCACAGGTTGCCGGAAAGCCTACCTCCTGGATGACCCTCGTGTTCCAAACTGAAATTAATGCACTTTTGAAAAAAAACAACACATCAACCAAAAAAAACAAAACTGTACTGTATTTAAAGCAACAATAAATAACTCTTCAACCTTTGTAAAATATCATCTTAACTTTTGTTATTATATGTTGATTTACAGCTCGTTGAAGGACACCTCTGTAATGGTTCAAGGGGGTCCGGCACTAACAAACTTTGAGGAGGGTTGCATGAACCCTGACACACAAAACAGCTACAACTGTGTTGACTTCTTTATTACAAAATCTACTTTAACTGCTTTTACCTATTAGTCTTCTGCATTAGCATTTAGAGACAACCATTGTTTTTGTCCCTGAAGAAAAATGTTCATACATGATAGCTAATGCCTGTGTTGTGTATTTGAAATCTAAGTTATTGGCAAACACAATTTACTTATTTTTGTCATTTAAAAAAAATGTGCTTGAATGTGCTACAATGCTTCACTAAGGGAATCAGAATAATACATTTGACAATAAATCAATAATGTTTTGAACTGTATTGGATTGCTGAGCCATAACACCACACTACTATGTGTTTTATTGAAATGCTTTGTAATAGAATAAAATAAAGTGATGCATACATGTAAAGCGCAATGACATGAAAACATCTGTATGATCTGTTGATCAAATTCTTTGAAGGTTTGTAGCAAACGAAAGAATTCATATCTTATGACCTTATAACATGTCCATGTAACGTCATTTAAAATGACCATGCGTCTCCCAGCTCTCCCTGCCCTACCACTCAGATGACTGGGGCAACCAGGTCTAAATAGGTTTGCAAATATGCTATATGCTCCAGCTATTTTTATATGATGCATTAAAAAGCAGTCAATGAAACATTGTAGGCTTTGACTATTACATTTTATAACTTGATCTTGCTTCACACTTCCCCAAAACCTTATCTCTGGCCTATCGGCCTTGTTACCTTGTCTTTCACTCTGTTCTCCAACTAACCTCAGTGAAAGCATCAGAGCAGCAGTGCTGATACTGGGATTAATTTACACTCAGGTGGATTTCTAATTAGGGGGCCTTTTAAGGCATTTGGTTTCACAGAATTTCATACTAATGAAAGAGGAAGAAACATTTCAATACAATTAAGTAGATAGTACTTTATCGCTTAAATCATGTGGAAAACATAGTAGCATTTGTTGCACTACTTTGTTCTGGTCGATTGCATAAAATCCCAATAAAATATATTATGTAAAATGCCTGAAAGATTTTACCAGACAGTCTGTTGTTCCACAACTTAGTTTGACATCAGCTAGTTTGATTCTCCTTTAAGGGGGGAAATGTGTAAAGATGGGAAATTAAGCATTCTTTAAATTACCTTGGCATTAGTTTTGCATTCGACCCGACAATAGTAAATGCCAAGCATAGCGTGCGTTCACTGGGAACGGTCACTAAAACAGCAGTAGACCTCCTGTATACATAAAAGATTCCTCAGATCATCTCCGTATGTAGTGTCTACTGAAACGTACGTACTGTCACTACTGCAGGTTTCAGTTTAGCTTTATTCAGTAGTTAAATGTTTGGAAATTAAATGCAAATTTTCTTCACTTGAAGTGATTGACTTTGTCTGGGAAGTGCTGTTAGTTTTGAAAAGCAAAGTTGAAGTGATAACAGTGGCCGCACGAAGCACGATTGCATGATGTAAACATGCTTGAATCTTTTCTATTAAAAGACAGCAGAGCTGAAATTGAAAGATGAAACTTTACAGCGCTCTATCTGTACAGCCTTAATGCTCTCTTCCTGTTTCTGTGCATGGAGGAAGAGATACAAAGATGAAAAACTCATTAGCATAGAATCCCAATGTTAATACAGGCACACGGCAAGTTAAAAACAAAAGACAGAGGAGCATGGGTTCAAACAGTAGGTGGTATAAATTAAATGATTATCATTAAGATGCGTCATTTACATTGCTACCAGAAAAGCAAACTAAACGACTAAGCAGAGTACGAAGATGAGGAAAGGGGTGGGGAAGAGACATTTTGTGAATTGAAACTAATCAGTCTTCCTGTGTCTCAGTCAGGGATCTCTGTTGGGGCGGAAGACAGGAAAGACTTTTATAAACTGTCTCATTTGTTGGGTGTTCCTAAGATCCTGTCTCAGGGTTATTTGCTTCTTCTTTTTTTTTTTTTTTTTTTTTTTAACAACAAACTATAATATTTACACACAGACATGGGGATTTGTTTCTCCGCTGACAATATTCATAGAAAAGATAAAGGACTAATGGGGAAGATGAGTATATACTGTATGGTTGAAAGTTTGGTATACGCCATTATGAGATTCTCTCTGTTAGATAACCATGAGTGAAAAGTAACCTTTTTTTCTGTCTCCAAAAAAAAAAAATACTGCAATTGTAATAGGTTATGATGTTTATTTATTGTTGTTTGCGTTTGAAGTACTTGGCTTAAGCAAAGTTAATACTAAAATAAGTGGTTATTGCACAGACTTTTATGTCTTTCGGCTGTTTGGTTTTTTATGCTATTTCTATAAGTTACTAAAGCACCAAATATTTAAATTTAACACTAAGTAAAGCACCTAGACAGATCCTAAAAGCTGTATAAAACATGATTATAAGACATGAGCGTTCTTGAATGTTCTCTAGTTAGCTTTTAAGAATTTATTGTCATAAAGTTGAAAAGGCGGAAATAAGAGTCATACTTAAAAGACCCTTTGTGGCAAAATAGCAGGTGTCTGCAAAATTATCCTCAATTGATAGACTATTGATTAGCAACAGACTGAATGAACTCTGGTCATTTTCAAGTTTTCACGATTAAAGTGAGATGAGATAAGGTGTAGAAATATGCTTTCAACTCCATCAGTGGAGAATTGACAAAAAACATTTTATCATAGATAAAATATAGACCTCCAGCTGGGTTGTTCCTGTAAATACGGCAGTGCAATTTGTATATTATAAAACAGTGTAACACAACACATAAATCAATATTAACAATCAAATATCCAAATCCAGGTGCAGTAAATTAATATTTGTTTCTGTAATAATCATGTAAAAATCTAACAGATTATAAGAAATCTCCTTTGCCTCCTGAAGTGTGTATGTGAAACAACATCCTTGGAAAGTCTGAGTTTACAGTTAGTTTATTTTCAGAAAATGAACAGGAATGTATCCTTGTGGGAAAAAGATGCTGGTTTTGTAATTTTATCTTGTGTATTTTGTGTGATACACATTCATCTTCAAGAAAAGTCAAAACTTTGCACATACCTAACTGTGCCTTTTGCTATAATTATATTTGCAAGTAAATTGGTATTGGTATTAGTATATCAGCTTCTTTCTATTTTTTGTCATTTTTATTTCTCTTAATTCTAGATGGAGACCTTCTTTAGAAAACTAATATGCAAATCATCTAACAAATGTATATTTGGATTTAGGCTTAGAGTTTAACTGGGCTATTTAAACACATATGCTTTAATCCAGTTTCCATCTTCTCATGAAGTCAGTGTAGCACTTCTGTTTATTCGAAATAAAAGCAATGCATAATAGTGATGCTACCACCACCATAGGTCAATGTGAGTATATCATGGTAATAAATAAACAAAACTAATTTAACATCACTCCACTGTTCTTATGTCACGTGTTTTCTGTGCTCCTACCCAACATGGCTTCAGGCAAACCAGACAATGTTTCCTTCCACCTGAGCTGATTCAGTGTTACCACAGTCCAAACATTTCTTCACCATGTGCCTATTTATTTCATAAAACCTCAATAAATCACTTAGATGATGTTGTACAACCTCTGAACTTCACTTTTTAGGAATTATATATATATATATATATATATATATATATATATATATATATATATATATATATATATATATATATATATATATATATATATATATATATATATATATATATATATATA